>BPTQ01000002.1:130584158-130745812 GCA_019973895.1 Chrysanthemum seticuspe
AACTAATGTGAAATTACTAATTTACCCTTGGATGTACTAGTTATTTCAATCAGCAGCAAACTGTCTCACGGTTTTGGTCATAAGTCGAGTTCTACAACTCCGTTTAATGCACGGCCAGCGGCCACGTTCAAGTTAGGGTGTTAGCTACAACTTTTATTCTTTGACCAACAGTTGGTTATATGCAAGTTTTATGAGCTTTACTCGTTTGAAATATGTTACTCAGATTTGGACACGTTTAGCCGTTTTGGCTCTAGTTTATTCATCGGGATGAGTTACGGCACGAGCCACCCGGAAAAATGACCACAAGACATAGATCTATAATCCTATGTTATTACCTAAATTTTTCAGTCCACGAATTTTACCCAGTAATTACGTTTACAGCCCCTGTCCAGTTTCCGTTTTGCAAAACTAGTCCTTTTGACGATTTCTAGTGGTTTAGTCCATTTATCCAAGCACAATCGACCATAATAAGCATATAAAACATATTACATACATTAAATACTAGTATTTACAGAAATCAAATGATAACATAAAAGTTTGCTTACAATCCTTGTGATGAAATTTAACTAGAACCATGAACAAGAACACTAATTTCTAAACCCCTTTCAACCAAAACCCTAGCTTCCAATCCTTCAATACAATTCTTGCAAAACTTTGCTAGCCTTGATATAACCCTTGTGAAAACCTTATGAATCCAGCCCTAGTACCCTTGTGTAGCTCCTAATTCAACCATGGAATCACCAAATAAACTTAAGATTCATGTAGAGAACAACTAAGCCTTCAACTCTTATGTGTAACTTGGAACTTGGAAATCAAAGATGAAGGGTTGTGTGATTTAAGTGTGTCTCGTTAATGGTGATGAGAAAAGGAAGAGAATAATCTTGCTATTTATAGTAAGATGAGGAGGTTAAAGGTGTAGGATATTTCTAAGACTTAAGTCTTAAGTTTAAGACTTAAGACTTAAGTAACTTAACACATGTATAAGCTTCCTATGTAAGTTTCATGTCCTTATCATGGTGATCACTTATAAAACGCCCCATGTGGCTTAAATTTCGTTCAAGGCCTATCTAGGATGACTAGATAGGAGTTGCTTGCTATTATCTTGTTTACGGAGTGAGTTTTGGTCCCGTTAATCGCTAATTGTAAGTCGTAAAGTCACGAAACTTAAAACCGGGTATACTAAAAATATGAAACTTATAAATATGTTAAAACTTGTTAATATACTCCATATAAGCATATTAAATGAGTGATAAGTTCTATCGGGTTTCTTAAACGCTGCTAAAACTGGAAACGCGGGTCTAAAACGCGCAAATCGCATAAAACGCAAAACTGGAAAACGTAAAATTCCAAAACTTATGAAAATGTCACGGAAAGTGAAAAACTTATATTTCACTTGTTTGTAATGTTTTCGGACATATCGGGATGCCTAAAGGTCGTTTAAACCTAAACGTAAATCTCAGACACGGTTTCGTGAAATTTGCAGAAGTGACCCGATTAGTGTCAAATTATCGGATTATTACTAAAATAGGTTAACTTACAAGAATATGAAATACAAATTTTTGGTGATGAATAGTAAAAATGAATAGTAATGGTGAATAGTAAATTCCCGAGATGAATAGTAAAAACCCGAAAATGCGAATTGTTACACTTATTCTACTACACATAACCTTGTTGCTATTCTCACCAAGAATGATCGATCTGAAGGGTTTCATCAAATGATTGATTTCCTTGTTCACAGTCCTATTCACTATGCCTTAATTGTCACACCAACCATTCTTAAAGCCTATATACATCAGTTCTGGAAGAATGCTACGCTTGAAGAGGTTGATGGAGTCGAAGTGTTTAGCACTGTTGTGGATGAGCATGTTATTTCTGTTACTGAGGAGATCATTAGGGATGTTTTAAAGTTTGATGATGTTGATGGTATTGATAATCTTTCTGATGCTGAGATTGTAGCTGGTTTAGACAGGTTAGGATATACACACATGGGTGATAAGGTACAATTTTTTAAGAGTTTGTTTTCTCCACAATGGAAGTTTCTTATTCATACCTTGTTGATGTGTATGAGTAATAAGACCACTGGGTTTAATGACTTTCCTTCCAAAATTGCTACTGCTGTTATTTTTTTGTCTGATGGAAGAAAGTTCAATTGGTCTAGGATGATTTATGAGGGGTTAGTACAAAACATTAGGAAAAAGGGTAAATACTATTTGTATCCTAGGTTTGTTCAACTTATTGTGGAAAGCCAAATCCATGACCCTGTTGAGCATTCTAGAGAATATGAAGTTCATCATATGCTTTCTAAGGTTTTTGCACATATGAGGAATCAGAAGCCAAATGTGCAGATAAGAGATGTTCCTTTGTTTCCCCATATGCTTATTTTGCCTACTGATCCTGCGGTTGATGAAGGTCTTGAATCTCAACCTTTAGTCACTGAACCCACTGCTAGTACATCTGCACCCACTGATAGTACACCTCAAACCACTGTTAGTGAAACTCAACCTACTTCTAGTCAAACCCAAACCACTGTTACACCAATTGTATGGACTAGGAGACAAAAGGGCACTAAGCTTCCTCAGGCTAGTGTTAGTGGTGTTGTTAATGAGGCTGTCACATGGAGTGGAGGTGACATGATTGTAAGGGCTTCCACTACTGATTCATGCTTAGATGCTGGTCAGGATAGTGGAAACATCACTAAGACCCAACCATTGGAAACTTATAATGTGGAGAGTTCCTTGGAACTTACCACAGGTGGAGGAATCCCTAGCCAAATGGCTACTACAGGGTGCATAGATGATCAGGCAAGTTCTGATGCTATGTTTACTATATCCAAGGATTCACCTCTCGGAGCAGTTAACACAGCTCGAAGTGATGAGGATAGTTTGGAACATGAACATGAATTGACGGATCCTAAGCTGGTACATAATGACTTTTCCAATGAACCACCTCTCGGACCAGTTCACACAGGTCGAAGTGGGGAGGATATTCTTGAACGTTTTAATGAATTGACGGTTAAATGTGCTAAAATAGAGGCTACAATTTCAGGTCTACAGGAGTTGGTTGTGTTTCAGGGTAAGGATATTAGGAGATTGAAGCACAGAGTGTTGGTTTTGGAAAAAGTAAGACGACCTGGGGTTGCTGTTTTGATAGCTATGAGAAGAAAGCAAAAGAAGGTGGACTCCTCTCCAGCTCTGAATGTGGAAGATGTATCCAAATATGGGAGGAGTGAAGGCATGAATTCAGGGGAGGCTGGTGATGTATCTGTTGATGTACCTATGGATGATGATGTTGATAGTGGAGATAATGAATTTTTGGTATCTGATAAAGATGGGAATGAGGCAGTTCTTGAAAATTTGAAGAATGTTGTAGAAGATGTAGTGAAGGACACAAACACTGATGGTATGTCTGAAACCATGGTTAGTACTCTTGTAACCACTGCTGCCATTTCAGACATGGCAATTATACCCACTACTATCATACCCACTGCTATCATAACCACTTCCACTGTTGTCACAACTCTCTCTGTATCACCACCTAAAACTAAAGAAGTTGAGAAAGAAGCTGCAAGTACATTGATAAATCTAAGTAAAACCTCATCTATTTCTACACCCATCATTGCACCTGTTTTATCTGTTCAGTCTACTGCAACCAAACCCAAAGTTAAAAGTTTAGTTATTGGTGAACCTTTGAAGAAGAAAGTGATTCAAGGTGATATTGGAAAAGGTAAAGGGGTTGTACCAAAACTGAAGTTTAAAAGTAAAGCAGAACAAGAAGCTTATGATGCAGAGTATGCAAAAAGTATTATAGCTGATGAACAAGCAGCTTTAGAGAAAAGGAAGCAAGATGAAGAGGAAGCTAGTCAGAGATGGTTAGCTACATGGTATGAATCACAAAATTATCTTCAAGCTTCTGAATTAATAAGTGATGAGTATACTGCACAAGAATGGGCTTTGTTGGATGATGAGGAAAAAGCTAGATTTTTGGGTGAATGGGCAAGGAAGGTTGGTAAAGAAAGGAAGCAAGTTATAAGAAAGAAACCTCCTTCAATTGCACAGATGAGGAATGTATTAATGAAGATTATTAAGAATTCAGGCATACATGTTCCTGATAATCTCAATAGGTGTTCATTTGAAAGAATTTATGAGCTTTATGAGAGATGTATGAGAATTAATAATGATAATTTCTGTTCAATGAATTCTAAAAAGGAAGAAGAGTAGATTAAAAAGGATGATGAATGGATTCAAAGTAAATGAAAGAGAAAATCTGAGGTTCAGGAGACATCTGATTCTAAAAGATTGAAAGTAGTTGGAGATGTTAATCAAATTATTTCTTATGAGTTTAAGCTTAAAGATGGAAGTGAAGGAGTTTGGAAAATTCAAAGACTCAATAATGAAGTTTATGAGTATAATAAATTTTCACAGATGCTTCATTATTTTGATAGAGATGATTTGATGAATCTTTGGATACTTTACAAGAATAAGTTTGGTGAAGTACATCCAAATGATTATCATGAGAGACTGGTTTATCATCATTTGAAGATTTTATTTGAGCCTACTCATGATGAACCTGAATGGAAAGTACTCTACAATGGTCAAGTTACTAGATGGTTTTTATATCAAACTTGTGGAGTTCATGTTTTAACTGTTTCTGGAAAAGTTATTCATATGCTTGTAGAAGGTGATTATCCTCAACTGAATAAGTATCCAGCAGTTATTGCTCAGATGTTGAAGCCTGGTTGTATCAAGATTTTAGTACCCTATGATGGTCAAGCTTACAATTTGTTGCTGAAGTATGAGAACATTCTTAAGGCTAGTAAGTGTTTGGCTACATCCTCCAATTCAGATGTTTTGAGCTTAAAGGAAACTTGAGAATTCTGTTGGAATGTATCAAGTTTAGGGGAGGATTGTTGTGTTTTAGGTTCCTTGGATCAAGAATTACTCTAAGTGCTGGAACTGCGGACAAGGTTGATATAACCACGGACAGAAGAATGTAACCGCTGATGAAGACAAACCGCGGCTAGTAATATTGTGTAACCACTGATATTGATATGTAACCACTGCTAGTCTTGTATAGTCGGTTTAGTTTATTGTATTAGATAAATATGGAAAAGATATTTATCTTGTAGGTTACGTATTGTATAATGTATAGGACTCCTTAGCCTATAAAAGGAGGTCCTAGGTTAGACTAGATATACGTGTGTTTTATATCTAAGGTCGATACACTTCAAGGTTGCAAAACCCTAATACTGTAAGAGTATTCGTATTAATAATAATATTGAGGTGTTGAATGTTTATTGTTCTTCTTCTTAAGATTAAGTATTAAATTTCGCATGATACTTAATAAGCTTTTGTTCTAAGTCAGTTTCTATATTAGATCAGTTGCTCAACTGGGATCAACAGTTGTCATAACATGTCCAGATGCAGTGAACTAGGAAGTGAGTTGGGTACTAGCAGAAAAGATGCGAGTTGACTTTTTAGTCAACTGCGAGTTGGTATGACTGGTTAAGTCAGATGCATTATGATGCGAGTTGCATATTTGTGCAATGAATGTGACTTATTGACCCTGTTCTTATGCAGATACGGTTTGTCACAAAATGCAATGAAAGCGAATTGTTAACCTATGAATGATGCGAGTTGCCCTCAACTCGCTTTTGAGCGTGTTGTTACTTAGGCGGGTTGGTTCTGAAGAGAGGTGTTTAAACTATCTGGAGCGAGTTGCTTACGAATGACAGTATGCAAGTTGCACTTGCTTTTGAGCGAGTTGCTGTTGTTGCGAGTTGGGTCAAGAGTTAATAACAGAATATATGCGAGTTGGTTTGGGTATGCGTGTTGGTTTGGGTCAAAAGCAGGTTTGAGAGGTATGCGTGTTGGTGATGCGAGTTGCCACATTTGATGAGAGTTGCCACATTCTGATGAGACTTGACTCAAGACTCATGACTATGGTTTAACCATTAACTACAGAAAGGAAGATGAAGATTGTGACCACTTGACCACAAAACCTAATACTTACAACACAACGACCTCAGTTTATTCACATCATCTGTCAATGTATTTAACAAGAACAAAAAGATAACTCGGACTGTTACGCATATAGTCATGTTCACAATCTCCTCAACTCTCAATCAATCAAGACTCATAACTAAATGATATACTTAAAACCTAAATCGATCTCAGTCATTCTTTTCGTGTGTCACAGCAACTTCGAGACCATCAAGATCAAGAACACGAAAATTTATCACATCATAAATCGAGTTAATGTTATTCATGAACTATACGAAACATGAAATGAATTTAGCAATTGATGTTAATTCATTTTCAGTTATTCGCTTAGGCAAAGATCAATGGTTTAATGATAAACAAAGAATGTCAAGATCTCAGATTTGGTTCGAGGGGATTTATTACTACATCAAAGACGCAAGACCCACGAATATTCATCCTCACTAATCGATTTATATTCAGATTTGAAAATAAATGTGTTTTAAGCCAAACGTTTTTCTTGATCTCAGGATTTATGACTCGTGGTTCTCAAAAGAAACACCAAGACTACCAAGAGTCTATAACTCGAGTCATTCACATCATCATTGATCCAAACGTTTTCTTGCTATTTATTCGAAGGTAATGAAGTGATTTCAACAATTTTGTTGAATCAATTTCATTGATTTGGAAAAATAATTGGAAGAAAGGTAAAACGTTAATTCAACTAATCGTTTACCTTGTACCTGTGGCCAAATCAAGATATTCGTACCATCCCTGTGGCATTTTAGCATAGCTCGAGCCATCTATATGGCGAGCAAGAAGACTTTCTTAACAATTAAACGAAGAGGGTTCATATTTGGTTTGTGTGAGGTGTGTTTTAATGGGTAGGACCAGATGTATGATCTTGATTAGGGTTTGGTTAAGATGGTGTTTATGGCTGTTGATGCGTTTTGATAAAGAGTAAAAGGAGGCTGAGTAATATTTGACTGCGTCAAGTTTAGAGATGAGAATAGGGTTTCGTCTATTAGGGTTGATTGTTGTGTGAGACTTGTGTTATTTTATACACCCCGAAAATCTAGGGCATATATAATGGGCTTCTTGATAATTTATTTGGATTGGTTGGAGTGACTGGAATGGGCCGTATAATCACTCTTGGGCCGAATTGTTTTTGGACAGAACATGCTTAATGCCTCATACTCTTAATTGGATTATTTGTGAATTACTTAATTGGGCCATGTGCTATTTACTTAATTCACATGGACTACATGACATTCGTAGCATTCGTGTTATTCATGGGCATACGACGAATCGGGTGTTGTTATTGAACTGAGTCATGAGTTAAGTTAAGCCGGAGAGTGGAGCATTGAACTTGGTCTTGAATATTGTACTTGAATGTTGAACCAAGGTCAGATTTGAGAATGTTGAATGTTTAATTAATCAGGAGATATTGAATGGAATGATTTGATTGGATAATAATATTGGGACAAGTGAAATGCCAAATACTATGACGTGAAAAGGGCTTGAATTTAATTACGGTGTGTGGTTTACTTGGGGAGGTTGATAAGTATCTGGTTACATACTGCAAATTGTGATTGAATAATGCGATTTAATGATGCAATTTGGTACGATGATAAGAGTTGTTGTGGTATATACATTTTCACAGAGAATAATATGTCACGGTTTGCAATTTGATCAAGGTTGACTACGGGGTTGTTTGTTCGGTATTTCTTATTTGGATTTGAAGTGACGTTTTCCGGGCTCGTTTACTTATTTTCGTCTTCTTTCTTTCTATCCTTCCTCCAAGATGACTTGTTTGGGCATTTATAGAGTGTGATAAAGACTTGGCTATATTAGTTACAGTTGTGATTCTTTCACTATCACTTCGGTGTCTCACGCAGTTGAGGATACGTCAAGAGGTTTTGTACATTGGGTACACCATTTCTTCTTCACAAGGTTTAGTACAAGTTTAAGTAACAAATCTGGGGAATTTCAATTCATGATCAAGTTTGGCATATCAGGTTTACTTCACCAAATGGTCACAGCAATTGCCGACATAACTCGTGAATGATATGTTTACCAAAGGGTTGAATGGTTGTCATGTGATCAGCAATTCTCATGGAATATTCTTCGCTACAAAATGTCAAAGATACTTCACAGTCTAAGCAAAATCTTTCAAGAATCTTCAGCGTCAATCATGACTGTTCAAGATGTTTGCTTATGACAAGAACTTTTCGTGCTAATGGTCGTACACGTTATGATGCTTCCGAACAAACGTGTACTTTGGTGTGTTATGGTCAACCTTAGGGGGAAGTAGTTTATACTACTTGACTTAATATGGTTTGTAAAGATGTCTACATATGGGTAAAGAATTGTTGATGATGTTGGTACTGGATTATGAACCGCTGATGAACCGCTGCATGTTCCCCTAAAACAGATATTCACTGAAACCAAAGTTGTCATTACACGTTCAAACTAACATTGTTTACGGTTTAGTCTTGATTTTGTAAAATCCCGCGAAAGAATCTATTTCTCGGTTTAAATCATAGACTTGTAAAATCCCGTGACAATGGAAACATCATGGTAATTGTAAAGTGCATTTCCGGATCTATCTTACGGTTTATTCTTGGTTTTGTAAAATCCCGCGAAAGAAACTATTTCTCGGTTTAAACCATAGAGTTGTAAAATCCCGTAATGATGGAACCATCCTGGAGAAAGGAAAGTGTATTTCGGGATCTCATTTGATGCTGGTGCTATGGTTTCTGCTTCAAAGAAGGGATAAAAGGGTGTACTTCATGAATTGGATATGTGTTTGGATTTTCGTCATGGCAGTTTGGTTATTTCATAGTTCTACGGGGTTATGTGCTTTTAACCATGGTTGGGATGAAACCATTATCAAAGTTCATTTTAATATCAAAGAAGGCTAGATTTGAGCTGTTAACCAGAAGATGTGACAACGGCGTTAATTCAGTATTATTTATTTGAGGTTGAAGTGAAATTTCACGGGCGAGTGTACTTAGTATCTGAAGTTATCGGGGATGGTTGGAAGAAGATTCTTCATGATCCTTGTTCGAGCTTATTATAAAAAACGAAGACTTGGAAATCTAGTTATTGTTGGGTGACTTTTTCCTTTTCTTTTACCACTTGGGGGAATTGGGCTCTTATCACCACAAAATAACTATCACTTTAAGGAGTTACGTTGAAGTGCTCAGTGTCACATTTAATTGTGGATTCTCAAGAGGTGATGTACGTCTAATACTTGATGGTTGGTTGGTTGAAGAGTATAGAGTACTTAGAGATTCAATGGAGGATGAAGTCTCAGCACCGCTCTTTGTTACATATGTGCAAGTTTAAGTCACGAGTTCGGGTTAGTTTACTTCAGGGTCAAATTCATCATATTGGGTTTACTCCATCAGCTGTCACGACAAAGAGCCTACTGAATGATAATGAGTTGATCACAAGTTTGCCAAGAGAGGATGAAAAGAGAGAGATTATGACGTTTGAACACAACAGTTCAAGCCTCGTTCTCTAAAGAAAAAAAAAGTGTACGTTTCAGTGCGCTTTATCTTCAGAAGAAGAGAAATCTTCTTATGACGTATGAACACAACAGTTCATGCCTCGTACTCTAAAGAAAAGAAAAGTGTACGTTTCAGTGCGCTTTATCTTCTAAAGAAGAGAAATCTTCTTACTAATGACCATTCTCATCAACATGCTTCATGCTTTTTCCATGCGCTTTCAAACATCAAGTGAACCGGGCTACTGTTGATTGTTTTCTTATTCCACTTGCTCAACTATAATGATGATGGCGACATCCGATGCTAATTTTGTGGGGAGAAGTGTGAATAGAATACATTTAGATGATAATCACTTGTTTAATCAAGAATGGCATCTCCGTATGCAATTCTTGGGGGGGAGAAGAAGTGTGAATTTTTTACATGCTTGATTGATATTTGAGAATATATGGTCAAACGGCTCCAAACTCATGTAAGAACCGAGCTTCTTATTATCGGGTCATCTTCACATGATGTTTCTTCTAAGAGCCGTTGGTTGACATCTTCACACAGGCTGATGAGTTTAAAGACAAGTGCTTCCGGTTAATGCTTCATATGCACATCAACATGAGGATTCCGAACAACCTTTTGTTCTTGTTTGATGTGATTGTTTTCTTGGTATTACCATTTCGTGTGTTCGTTGCGGGCTGATTGCTAATTTTCTTGATGAACATCTTTCAGTTCTTGTTTGATTGGGAGGGATGTTAGTTAAGGGGAATTGCAAGATGTAAGTTAATTGGGATGCTTTCTTGGTGTGAAGAAGATGTTAACTGTCTATTTCCCCATTCGGACAATCTTGAAGAAGGTCGAGTCTACAGTCTGTTCTACATTTTCTGCTACATGTTAGAAGGCTAAAGACGAATTGCATTCGATGATCTAAAGACTTCTTCTTAATCCGGGCTGAGAAGATCACTTTAAAATCTTCGTCAGTTTAGGGGAGAGCACTAATTGAGGGAGATTGAAAAGCCAAATTTAATCCCCAATTAGACTTGCTCATATTCTTCAGCAAGTTGATTCTCACAGATACATCTGAGCTTATGATGTTCTTCTCAACAGATTTCTAGTATACGGGCTTATTATGTGTTGCTGATTCTGAATCATCAAAACCAGAAAGGGGGAAGGAGACTCGCATCTAAACGTGAGTAAACTTGATGAACTTAATACTTCTAAGTGATTGAAGATATCCCGGGAAGACAAATGTTATTACCGCAGAGAAACTCAAGGTTTGACTCATGACGAGTAAACTTGATGAACTTAATACTTCTAAGTGATTGAAGATATCCCGGGAAGACAAATGTCATTACCGCAGAGAAACTCAAGGTTTGACTCATGGCGTTTAGTGTTTATTCCAACTATGTGGGGGAAGAGATGTTAGAGAAAGTTTCTGAAGATAAAAGAGGTACACAAGTATGACATATTCAGGGAAGATAAATGTATAACATGAGGGAGAGAGATTGTGTACATTGGGGATGCTCAGTTGTCTCACTTGAGTGCTTAACCAGTGATTCAGAGATATAATCACTTATTCCGGAGTTAACATCCGCAGAGATTGTCATCCGCAGAGATAATCAGTGATTCGGCCTGCTTCTTTAATGTTATCGGTTATTCTTTCTTTGGGAATGTGTGTACTTCGGGTTCTTGAGCTTCATACACGATCATCAGGGAAGAAAAATGTGAACATTGGGTAGGTGTTTTCATTCCCCTCATGATGTGTATTCGGGAGAGCTCTTGGGCATTGGTGTACTTCGGGTTCTTGAGCTTCATACACGATCATCAAGGAAGAAAAATGTGAACATGGGGAGGTGTTTTCATTCCCCTCATGATGTGTATTCGGGAGAGTTCTTGAGCATTATACAAAGAGACTGACTGCATCAATTCAACTACTTGGGGGAATATTTCTCTTGACACCTTTTGGAATGGATTGCTTCAGACTTCAGTGGAAAATGAATTTGAGAAGATTATTTAAATGTGGGATGATACATTGCTATTGTTCTATTTGATGATATAACCTCGAACGAAGAATCACGGTGATTATTCTTAAAAGGAGCAGCAAGATCGATGATAATGGTGTGCTTCTTTGTACACCTGGCTAATGGAAGCTTGAAAGAAAGCTTTGTATCTGCTCAGCTAAAGGATTTTCGGTTTGGGGGGAAGCTGCCAAAGTCTCACTTTCAGATGGTTCAATTTCTTTCTTCATTTCAAGAGCCTTGGAAGCTTTGGTGGTGGATGTTTAAGAGATGACTATTTCTATCTTCTACAACAGGGCTATTCGATATCCTTATCTCGGTACTCGTATCATCATCTTCTTAATCTATATCATCTAATCTATCTTTGTATATATCTATCTGAAAAACAAAATACAAAAATATAAAACCAACAAAATCAAAATAGAAAAATATAAAATCTTCAAAAACACATAAAAATCAGAAAATTTAAAAATACCAAAAATATGTTTTTCTCAAGACATGTCTTCTGGTATCGATAACATCTACGGTCTTAGAAATTTCATTCAATAATGGCACGGGACCATAGATGAAGTTCGAGCAGGAGGTGTGAATATTCTTTTCAAAACATGTCTCAAAATATGGCTTACAGTTATTTCAGACTGTAACCCGTGCTTAAACTATGGCTTGCAGTTACTTCTGACTATAACCCGTGCTTAAACTATGGTTTGCTATTATTTCAGATAGCAATCCGTTCTTTAAGGAAGGAAAGTGCTGCGCTACACCATTTTTCAAATATTTCGTGCACTTATCCTAAAACTAATTTAGGAAAGTATGTCGAAGGACTGCTGTTCCTACACAAATGTTTTTCCGTCTAAAATTCTTCAGAAAAATATTTGTTGTTTTAAAAAATGGTGGTAAATGAGTTGCTTGAAAATCAACCAGATTTAGAATTTTCGTAAAAATTGAAAACTCAATTAATGACTTCAGTGCTTTTAAACTTTTTAGAAAATGAGTCATTAGTTGAGGGGGAGAATGTTTTCAAATCTATATCATCTAACGGGCTTTCTTAATTATCCTATATGCGTAATTAAAAATGATGTTAACCTACGTTGAAGGACTAGGTGCCTAGGATATGATTGTTAGGATTAGATGATTAGAGTTTGATAAACACATTATTCCCACACTTTACATGAACTGATTGATATGTTGGATTGACTTATACTAGTCGATTACTGTTTGGGTGTTGTCGACCACCATATATATGTTTGTATGTTTACTAACGCATGCAGATTTCATGGTTCATAAGAATGTTCCCGATCCGGATCCCACAACTGAAGATGATTGGATGCCGAAAGGAAAGGGTAACTATATCTTGGGTTGACAAATGAAGAAACAAAGCTTAATTTGACTTCTATGGATAGTTGGTGTAAGATATAGGATTTCACAAACACATTAAACCATAACCATGTAGGGCGTTCAAGTAAGCTTAAAGAGAGAAATTTCTAGAGATAGAAAGGGAAGAGAGTTGGAAACTTTGTGAAACAAAGAAAAATGGTATTGAAGCTCCAACCCTCTACCTTGGGAGGTAGAGGGTATTTATAGTTTCTTACAAACTAACGCCACCTACGGGCTGTGGATCAGGCATACAGTGGGTAAAGACCCATCCGTCCTCCACGGTGTTACATAACAAACTACTTATTAATATAACTAGACTACGACTATGAGCTTTCTAATGAATACATATACTTGAGGTGACCGACTCTTTAATGACTGAATTTTCTAATTCCTAACAATCTCCCCCTAAGGGAGGTCACCTCAATTTACAATGAATACATCCAGATATTACATTAGATTGCTCGAGGTTTCTTGATTAAGTCCTTTGCTCAGTAGCTCGTAGTCTTTGATTCTTCATGTTTTGCATGTTTGGATAATCCAAGTGGAGGTCTTTAACTGATCCACGTGATGATGAGTTTTGAGCCAACATTGAGATCATCAGCTAACATAAATCTTTGACTCTTCCATTGTGGTGTTGGTATTATGTGATGTTGTGACTTTTGGACCGGCATGCTCACATTCTGGATCATGAAGTATTCTCATCAGAGTAGCGGAAGCATTTATTGATTCATGATATTGGCAGCAGCGTAGCAGAAGCATGGAGTGAAAATATCAGAGTCAGTGATGCACTAATCATGATTTCTTTCGAGATAAATGTGTTGAGTGAGCATGCGGCTTATGGATTGACCGCTTCATTCTGATCAGCTGCAAACTTCGGGCGTACCTGCATACAATAGTTAGCAATAAAGTGCACGAAAGTGTCTTTGATCACTTTCGTTGAATTGAGGTACACGGCCCACGGTTCCCCATTGATCAGTACACGTACTGCCTGTGATCAGGTATAATTCCGAAGAATTTCCTTGACAGGGTTTCGCAGCTGCTCTAGCTGTTCTCAAACCGAAACGTCTCAAAGAAGACAACACGGAGTGAGTGAACCAGCGAATTGAGATTCACTGATTGATAACAAGAGATTTGAAAAACAATCATGTGTTGCTCAATAGAAATTGTTTTCGCAATACAACGAAGGTTTTAATGAAAATCATTTATCAATCATAAACACCTTTTGATTTGAAATATTCGTACACGGTCGATGTACTAAAGAAAAGAGTTTTTAAGCACAACAACCGGTTTTTCAAAGGTATCCGTCAATCCATAACCTGAACCAGGATTAATTCAAAAGATTGAATCGCCCAATTGTTTCTGTTCAGTTGTCACATGGTTGATCTATTGAATAGATCTTACATGCCACCTACCAGGAGCTTGTTTGATGTTGGCTCCAGAAGGCTTTCCATCTTCATTGTGAATATGTTTACATATCACTCAGATGTTCTGGCAATACCACAAGGATAATGCGTAGGACTCAAGATATAATCTCTCTTTCCACATTGTGTGAAACAGAGAGTCTTCATTGAAAGTGTCATAATGAGATTTATTGATGATCTCGTGGCTCTAGACTCAATTTGTGCATATTTGGTTCCTATTTCGGAGACTAGGGAGAGGGTCTCCTTCTTCAATATCAACAATCTCTAAGAGAGAGTCGATAGATAATGTCGGTTCCCCGTGAGAATGAAACAAGTCCTTTTAAGAGGAACTTGAGTGGATTGGGAAGTTGAAGTGCAGTGCGTCACTGGGTCCATGACGTCTTGTCTTCAATACCGATGTTACCATGGTAACCATCAGTGGCATATGAATTGAACCCGGTATCTGCCCTAAGGTTGAATAAATGGAGGGCTATTTCTTTTCACCCTTTTCACATTCAATTCTTTTTCATACTTCAACCCCTTCAGTGCTTACCGAGACTTCATTACTAGAACCTTGTTGGGTTTATTCCAGTACTAGCTCAGTCTCAGTCCGCACTCTTCCCATAACTCATTTTTCTCCTTTTTTCATCATACCTAAGGACATCTACGCTATCTAGTTGATAGTCCCTAGGTAGATCCCTCCGGTTCTGGCGGATCATGGGAACAAAAACCTAACCTTATCATCCTTATATCACCATACATAAAATAAAGTTGGTCGGTCTATTTGGTTTTGTTCATCTGCTATTGGAACCAATTGAAAACCATTTGAAAATCAATCCAGATACTTGTGATATATTATCAAAGCATTTTGTACCTGAATTGTTTATGATATTTTTAGAAAGAGAGCTCCCCCTCAACATGTGCTTCATATGTTTGAAATCGTTTTAGCACACGGAGGAGAGAGGAAGAATTAACTTCTTTTGATTACTATTTTCTAAAAGATATCAACATCACTTTCCAGATTAAAAGTAGATAAAGCATATTGGGGAAGGATGAGGTTTTCAAAATTTTGCTCCCCCTCAATATGTGCCTCGAGGTTTGAAAGAGTTTTGCACATACTAGAGGGAAAAGACTGCACATTGAAATAAAATGATCACGTTTCAGATCTTTGTGGTTTAAGATAGATGCTCCCCCTCAACATGTGCTTAGAAAAATTTGAAATCGTTTGGCACATGTGGGAAGGAGAGCTTGTACATCCTTAAAAAACCATTTACCGAATTATCAGTTTTAATCCAATTTAAATCACAAATTCTCCCCCGATCACAATTATCAAATCATTTGAGATTTGTGATCTCTGTAGATTTAAATTGATTTTGAAAGCTTTTTAAGGAGAATTGTGACTTGATTATGAAAACGTTTTAACTGATAAGGATCGGATTTTGAGACTTTAAACTCCATTGATTAAACATGCATGATTGTCATTTGAAAACATAATATTAGCAAAGGTTTTGATTAAAAAATGTATAAAACATAATATCTTTTAATTTTCCAACAATAAACCTTGCTCATTTACGTGCCAATTGTTTGAA
Source organism: Chrysanthemum seticuspe (assembly GCA_019973895.1). Taxonomy (NCBI): domain Eukaryota; kingdom Viridiplantae; phylum Streptophyta; class Magnoliopsida; order Asterales; family Asteraceae; genus Chrysanthemum; species Chrysanthemum seticuspe. The sequence goes on from BPTQ01000002.1 coordinate 130,600,012, forward strand.
AAATACCCTTTTTAATTCGAATAAAATCATTCTCTCCCTCAATCAATAACGCATGTTGTTGATGGAGATATAGAGATTTTGACAGATGAAAAGCACAAATGATTTACACGAGTAGTAGAGTACAAGGAATTTTCAAAGCAATTAAGTTTTCAAAAGATGACAAACCTTTGTTTTAAGAATCAGAGCATGAGATTTGAAAAATAAGATAAAGCATGGCTCTGTTCTTTGCTTTTAAACCCGGGTTACTGCCTGAAATGACAATAAACCACCATTTTTCTCCGCCTCATTTTTTTTTAAGAATAAAAACTATGTGCATTCGAAGAACATCTAAAAACCCGTGACATTCTTTGAATGTCAACACAAAGTCCGTAGATGATATCGAATAAGGAAAAACATGACAAAATAACAATTTTTTTTTTTGGAATTTTTCAAGATTTTCTCATTTTTATGAATTTTTGGGAATTTTATATTTTTATATTTTCTTTTGTGGGTTTTTCAAATTTTGTATTTTTCTTTTTGAATAAATATATACAAGGAGATAGATGAAGAAAGACCTTTTACTCCTCGTCTTCCTCTTGAAGACGCTTGAGTATTTCCGGTTGTAAACTCTTTAGACCAAGACGTGGAAGGATAAACTCAAAACGTTCTCGAGGAAGAGCTTTGGTGAAGATGTCTGCTAATTGGTATTCAGTCCTCACAAAGTAGAGTTCCACCACACCTTTTTCCACTTGTTCCCTGATGAAATGATGTCAAATGTCGATATGCTTAGCTCTTGAGTGCTGAACATTGTTGCATGAGAGAGCAATAACACTTTTATTATCACAGTACAGAGGGATTTTGTTGAATTCAAAGCCATAGTCAGTTAATTGAGATCTCATCCAAAGGATTTGAGCACAACATGATGACATGGCTATGTATTCAGCCTTTGTAGAGGAAATAGAAGTACTCATTTGCTTCTTTGATGACCAGCTCACAAGCTTATCACCCAAAAACAGAGCACCTCCAGACGTACTTCGGCGAGTATCTTGACACCCTGCATGATCTGCATCTGCATATGCTGTTAGTGACATACCGGTGTCCTTTGGGTACCAAAGTCCCATGTTGATGGTTCCTTGGAGATACCGAAAGACCCTTTTAACCCCTTCAAGGTGCTTTTTGGTAGGCTTAGCCTGGTATCTAGCACACATGCATACAGCGAACAGAATATCAGGTCTACTGGCTGTGAGGTACATCAGGGATCCGATCATGCTACGATATTTCATTTGGTCTACCATGATCCCTGAGTGGTCCTCATCCAGTTTTGTACGCTCAATCATGGGAGTGTCAACAGGGTCACAAGAATCAAATCCAAATTTCTTTAAAATCTCATTTGCATATTTAGATTGATTTATAAAAATGCCTCCGGGATTTTGTGAAATTTGTAATCCCAAGAAAAATGACATTTGTCCCATCATTGACATTTGAAATTTAGAACCCATTTCATTTGAAAAACGGTCACACTCATTGGGGTCAGTAGAGGCAAAGATGATATCATCAACATAAATTTGAACGTGAATTAAATGTTTGCCTGACTTCCTGGTGAACAAAGTTGGATCAACTGCTCCTTTGCTGAATCCAGTAGATAGAAGAAACTTTGATAGCGTATCATACCATGCTCTTGGAGCTTGCTTTAAACTGTAAAGAGCCTTCTTCAAACGATAAACGTGAGTAGGATGCTCTGGATTCACAAAGCCTTCAGGTTGGCTGACGTAGACGACTTCTTTAAGATCTCCGTTCAGAAATGTCGTCTTTATATCCATCTGATAGACTACCATCTTCTTACTTGCAGCATTAGCCAAGAAGATTCTGATTGCCTCGATTCGAGCAACATGAGCAAATGATTCTTCAAAGTCAATACCCTCCTCCTGACGGTATCCTTTTGCAACCAATCTAGCCTTATTCTTTAATACATCACCATGTTCATCAAGCTTTACTTTGAAGATCCACTTTAGAGCAATGATCATAGCACAATCTAGAGCAGGTACTAATTCCCATACATCAAGTCGATCAAACTCATGAATTTCTTCTTGCATGGCATTGAACCAGCTATCTTCATTCATGGCAGTTTTAACATCTTTTGGTTCGACCTTAGAGAGTACGGAGTTGAAGAAGCACCATAAGGCATCGGTTGCAAGTTGTTTTCTTGTTGATACAGGACGAGAGGGGTTTCCAATGATGTTGTCCAATGGATGATTATGAGTCCATTTCCTAAGGTGTTCATGTGGTTGTTGTTGAGGAACTGAAGTAGCTGAGTTGATTTCTCCTGATGAAGATGGTTCTGATGATGATTCAGGAGCAAATATATTTTCAAACGGAGCATCTTCAGGAGTAACAAAGGGATTTTCTTCATCGTTGATACCAGAAACATTTCCATGATGTACACTTGATGATTGATGATTTGTTGATGAGACAGAGTGATCAGCAGCAGTCGCTTCTTGACTTAATGATATTGAGACTGAAGGATCCACTTCATTCACAGGGATAGGAGCAGCCTCTGTTGATGGATTTGACATTTCATCAGCATTTGATTCATAGTGTTCATCGAACATTGGATCAAACAATTTCCTTAAATCATCTTCTGATGGAGGTACATATGGAGCTGCTGGAGAGGGATTTGGTACAAGGGATGAACCAATGGGACTGTTTTGTAGTGCGGGTCCAGAACTTGATTGTCCAGGAGCCATTTGACCGGTCAGCTCATCGAACGTAACGTGAATTGTTTCCATGATATTTCGGGTTCTCTTGTTGTAGATTCTGTAACCCTTCTTGTTTGGTGCATAACCAACAAAAATTCCAATATCTGCCTTTGCCCTTAATTTACCTAGGTCTTGACCGTCATTCGTTGGATAGCACAAAGCACCAAACACACGAAGGTAGGAGAGATCAGGTTTTCATTTATGAACAAGATCATATGGAGTTTTTCCATGAGAGGTATGAATAAGGGAACGATTTTGGGTATAGCAAGCAGTGGCAATGGCTTCAGCCCATAGAAACATTGGAACCTTTGAATAAATTAGCATTGTTCTTGCGGCTTTCACAAGAGTTCAATTTCGTCTTTCAACTACACCGTTCTGTTGAGGAGTTCGTGGAACACTTCTTTGATGACTGATTCCAACACCTTCATAAAACTGAATAAAGTATTTGTTAACAAACTCTGTGCCATTGTATGTTCGAACAATTCTGACTGTATTGTTGAGTCGAACCTGAAGCTGTATGATTAGTTTGATGATGACATCTGGAGTTTCATCCTTAGTCCTCAAAAACTTTACCCAAGTAAATCGAGAGTAGTCGTCAACAACTACTAGAATGTATTTCTTCCCATTTATGGTTTGCACTCTCATTGGTCTGCACAAATCCATATGAAGGGTATGAAGAACTTCCATTACTGAGTTTGTGGGTTTTGGTTTATGGGCATATTTCGTGCTTTTACCCAATTGGCAAGCTGAACAAAGATGATATTTTTCATATTTCAATCTGGGTAAGCCTCTGACAAGATCCTTTCTGGAAAGGTTATTAATGGTGCCGAAGTTCAAATGATTGAGACGACGATGCCATAACCATGACTTTGTTTTTTAAAGCCTTTGACAGCAAACAGATTGGAGAAGACTTCATCATGTCTTCGATAGAAATGGTGTATAGGTTCGAACCACGAGTACCTCTTGTTGGATCGATGTACTCTAACCAAACTAACTTATATAGCTTGTTAAGGTTTAATAACCTCGGATAAATCCTAAGTTATTAACAGAGAAACACTGAGCAAACTCTATTAAGTATGCGGAATTTACTTAACAAAGCTAAGAAGAATAACTTTAACTATAAACGATTTTATTAATAACTCTAACTCTACTTATTATGCAGATCTTTAATAACTCTAATAATATCGAACTTCTCTCTAAAACTCTAATAAAATCACGTACATCTTATGCCAATCTAGGAGTCCTTTTATAGGCTCAAGGATATCCTAGTCGGTTTACAATTTGTATCCTTGTACGTCAAGTAATCTAACATAGAATATTCTAGAATTACAATACTTTCTATAAACGAATAATACAGTTTTTTGTTCTTGCAGTACTTTGACTTCATATGCAGTACTTTGACTTTATCATTTAGCAGTACTTTGACTCTTTGACTTTTCTAGTACTTTCATATCCCAACAATCCTCCCCTAACTTGAATTCTACTTGTTTGACTTCAAGTTCCTTTGTGAATTTTTCTTTATCAGCTTCATCTTTAAGAACAGATTGTGTCTTTGTCTTTGGATTGTATCTTTGTAGATTCTGTGCATAGTCAAAGTATCTTTAGAAATATTCTTTTACAGCATCATCCAGCAAGCTCCATCTTTTCAGCAACACAACAACATATGACAATTTGTACATTAATTTAGTTTAAGTTGTAAACTATTCTCATCACTTCCAGGTGTGTTAACTCCTGTGAGAGGTGAATCATTGAAAATTTAATGGATTTAGATCTCTTTACCAAAGCCATTAACTCTGGAGTAGCCAAATGTTTTGGTGTGTAAGACCATGGTACACTGATAACCATATGATTTTGAGCAAATCATCAGCTATCAACAGATTTGATTTGTCTTTACCGAAAGCTGTACCCTTCTGGACTAGTTAGTTCTTTCATCATGGTGAACTAATTAACATATAATGGTTTTTCCACAGCCTTTACCACAAGCCATTTTCTTGTGGGCTAGCCAACTCTTCACATTACTGATATGGTGAGTTGATTACCATCCAACTTATTAGCAAGTTGTCAACTAAAAACGGATTTGATATATCTTTACCAGAGCCGTTTGCTCATGGATTAGTCAATCCTTTTGTAACCATGGTGGATTGATAACCTATTGATATTATCATCTAAAAAACCATTTATTCAACCTTTGTTTCAAAATATTTGTTACTTAACAAAAGTTCTCTTCAAAAATCACTTAACTGGTTAAAAACAGCAAGCAGTACTTTGATTAAAGTATTGTTTCATCAGCAGTACTTTGAATAAAGTACTGATTTATCAAAAATAATTTATTCAATTAAGTCACATACCAGTTATTCATTATCTTCTGCAATAGTAGTCCATTTGATAAACAAATTGATGACCATACAAGCAATTTCATTATCTTCCTCAACCTCCATTCCATGCTCTAGCATCCTCCTCATAAGATCGACTGTAAGAGGATATCTTCTATCAGCAAACATATGAATCAGTGTACCATTTTCCAGCTCTAGAACATGAACTCCAGATTCTTCAAAAAATCTCCAGCAGACAATTTCCCAGTTCTCTTGATTCTTCCAAATTTCATCACTACTCTGCTCTTCAGTTTCCCATGCAGTTGTGAGATCTCCAAGTAAGACTAAACCAGTTCCTTCTGATAAATGATGTTCAAAATAATCTTTCACCACATGATATAAATAGAATAGATCCACTCTATCTATAATATGCAATAAATCCCATAGCCTGTTGAACACTCTGAAGCTTTCATATTCTCTATAAAACATCAGATAGCTTCCATCTTTAGATTCCACAACTTCAAAAGTAGTAATCTGAGATCTGTTCATCTTCATGTCATCATCTTCTTTGGAATATTCAAAATCTACTCTTCTGAGATAATTTCTTAATTCATCCTTAGTTTCAGATCTTAACTCAACTTTTTCTTTCTTTGAAAACTGTTTATCTTCAACTTCAGTTTTCCTTTTTCTTTTCAAACTTTTCTTTCTTTCTGCTTCAGTCCAAGTAGCTTCATCTTTATAATCAATGATACTTGCAACATCCTTCTTATAAGCTTCTGTCTCAGCATCATATAATTCTTTCATATCAACATACTTTAACTTCTGCAATCCTTTATATCCTCTGCTTTTCAAATACGCCATCATTGCATTCCTTTCTTTAGCAAGATTTGGTTTTCTAGGCATAAAAGACACAGGAACAGGTGACTCTAATTTTTCACTAGCTTCAGCATTCAATTCCTCATGCAACTTCTTAGCTGCTTCTCTATTCTGAGCTTCTTCAGCTTCCTTGTCTTCTCTATCTTTAGCATCTAATTCCTCTTGAATCTTTCTAGCTGCTTGTTCATTCAAAGCATCTTGAGCAGCTCTTAACTGTGCTAAAGTTGGTTTCTTTTTCTTTACTTCTACCAAAACACCTTTTCCTTTATCCTTAGGATCAATAGCAGGTTGAGAAACTCTTGATTTTTCCTCTTCTTGCACTCCTAGAATAGTAACAGCCCTTGGTTTTGATAAATCATGCAAAATAGTTGCAATAAATTCATCATCACTAGCAGTATGTATTCTCTGAGGTGTATCAGCTTCTTCTGGTATAGCAGTTGTTGAGGGACCAGCTTGTTCTTCATGTGGAATAGTTGAAGGACCAGCTTCCTCTTCAAAGTCTAATACCCTTGGTGTAACCAATTCTTGTTTGTGAGTTCCAGTGAAAGGAGTACTGTGTTGCTCAGTACCTTGATCTTCAGACCTTTCTTCTTCAGTACTTTCAATAACAACATGCTCTTCAGTACCTTGAGGTTCTTTTTCCTTAACATCTTCTTTCAAATTCTTTTCTTCTAAATTCCTCCCCAATTGGTCAGAAGATGGTTTAGGAACCTTTTTGCGTTTAGGTTTCTTCTTAAATTGCCTTCGGCGCTTGTGTTCTTCCTTAACCCATAAGCGATAACGTTTGATAAAAGGCGTAACAAAATTCTTTAACCTCTTATACCTGAGCAGCAACCTCTTAATCTGTTTTGCTTGAGCCTCAGTAGTCTTTTTCAACTTGACCAACTCCCTTGTCAAAACATAGTTATCCAATGTTAAATCCTCAGGGGATAAGGTATTTGAAGCATCTCCTTGAATTGGTGAATGTTCCTCTGGTTGAGAAACAGGAACAGATTGTTGTGGAGAAGGAGAAGGTGAACCTGCAACATCTTCTTGAACTTCAGTACCTTGAGATGCAGTACCTGCAGATGCAGTACTTGCAGATGCAGTACCTTCACTTTCTTCATCATCTTCAGCATCAGCTCTAACAGCTTGAACAACTTCCATCATAGAAGTAGTTAAAGGTGTATCCGGACCTCTGAATAAATCACTTCTTCGCGCCATAAAGTTAAAAATCTTTGCTTGTTGTACAATAACAGGTAATAAGTCTGTAGGCTTTGGTACATCATCAAGTTGTTTGTTCAGAAATACTTGAACAAACCTGGGATACATTAACCATTTTGAACCATGAGTGATGTGAGAAAGCATGCCATCTAGAATAAGCCTTGAAAAATTGAAAACACGATCTGTAGCTAATCCCACCATAGCAGATGCTATGTTTGATCCAAATTGCTCCCATGAAGTACTTTTAGCACTAATACAATGAAACAACACATGTACTAAAAACTTCCATTGAGGACAAAATAGTTGTTTCTTGAATGTTTGTTCTGTTAAAGACCCTTGATAACCAATGTGCCCAAAAGTTTCCCAAATCAACTCCTTAGCAAATCGAATAGCCCCTTCTTCATCATTAAACAATAAGTCTTCTCGAATAGATGCTTCAGTAATCTTCACAGTTCTTCCAACAACTGTAGCCCTAATATAAAATTCTTCATTCTCCATATTATCCTTTGCAGTAGCCCAAAATTCTTGAATCCATGGTTCAATTATATCCGGCTCCACTAAAAGAGCATAACTGATTGGAGACCCAGTGAGATAATCAATAATATCATGAAACGCCTCGTTAGATTCAGTCTTATCTAAATTCGCGACCATGTTGTGCTTTGAAACAGTAGGACGATTCACCATGGTTGAGTATGTAAGCACAAGTAGAGATATAATCGAATAGGAAAGAAATGGTGAGAGAAATATGGAAAAGATATGAAAATATCAAGATAAGAGGGAAAAGCGGAAAGTAGTTATTTATAGGTGAGATTTGAAAAATCACAGCCTATAATAACAAAGTTACCGTTAGTAGAATTACCCCTCAATATGACCGTTAGAACAGTACTTTAATAAGACAAACAATACTTTCCACGTGTGCAGTACTTTCCCAAGAAGTACTTTCCAAGCAGTACTTTCATAAAAAACAGTACTTTTCCAAATTCCTCTGTATAAACTAAGTATACAATGATATCCTCCCCTCAAACAATACACAGGACTATACTAATACTAAATAGTCCTCCCCTTAAATGTAGCTCAGTAGTTAATCATGCCAATACTTACCACCAAGTGATTAAATCTTGAAACATCAAAGCCTTTAGTGAGTAAGTCAGCTACATTATCATCTGTGTGAACCTTGACTACATTAATGAGCCTGTGCTCATAGCAATCTCTGATAAAGTGATGCCTTATCTGAATGTGCTTGGTCTTGGAATGATAGACTGGATTCTTCACAATACAGATAGTACTATCATTATCAATATTGATAGGAGTATTCTTAAAATTGAACCCATAATCCAAGAGTTGATTTTGCATCCACAAAACTTGTCCACAACAACTTGCAGCAGCCACATATTCAGCTTCAGTAGATGATGTTGCTGCAATTGTTTGCTTTTTACACTGCCCTGAAACTAATCTTCTTCCAAGATATTGGCATCCACCTGTGGTTGATCTTCTGTCATAATTATCACCTGCATAATCACTATCTGAAAAAGCCTCCAAGTGAGAAGGTGAATCCCTGGGATACCACAACCCTAACTTAGGTTGTTGTTTCAAATAACAAAAAATTTGCTTCATTGCATTCATATGAGAACTCTTTGGTGAGACTTGATATATTGCACATAAACAAACTGCAAACATGATATCAGGCCTAGATGCAGTAAGATACATAAGACGGCCAATCATTGATCTGTATAATTTGACTTCAACTGGTTGTCCATCTTCATCCTTTCCCAATGAGTTAATAGATTTAATGGGTGTTGTGACAGACTTCATGTCATCAAAATTGAACTTCTTAAGTATGTCAAATACATACTTGTCTTGACTTATGAAAATTCCCTCCTTTGACTGCTTAACTTGAAGTCCCAAAAAGAAATTTAACTCACCCATTGAACTCATATGAAATTCTTTCTGCATCAGCTGCTCAAACTCCTTAACCATAGACTGTTTGGTAGCTCCAAAGATGATATCATCAACATAGACTTGAACTAACATGATATCTTTCTTGTCTCTTTTGACAAACAAAGTTTTGTCAATAGCTCCCCTCCTGTAACCATGTTGTAATAAGAATGTAGAGAGCCTCTCATACCAAGCTCTAGGTGCCTGATGAAGGCCATAAAGAGCCTTAACCACCTTGTAGACTTTGTTAGGATGTTTAGGATCTTCAAAACCAGGAGGTTGTTTAACATAAACTTCTTCTGTTATAGTGCCATAGAGAAAGGCACTCTTGACATCGATCTGGTAAACCTGAAATCCCATATATGAAGCAAAAGCAAGAAATATTCTAATAGCTTCAATCCTTGCTATAGGAGCAAATACTTCATCATAATCTACTCCTTCTTCTTGTCTGTAGCCTTGAGCAACTAACCTTGCCTTGTTCTTGATGACATTACCTCTTTCAGCTCTCTTCACTCTGAAAACCCATCTGGTTCCAATAACTTTCTTCCCATCTGGAAGATCACATAACACCCAAACTTCTTGAAGTTTGAATTGTAGCAGTTCTTCTTGCATAGCTTCAACCCAACTTTCTTTTGTCAATGCTTGAGCAATATTCTTGGGTTCCTCTTGAGAAATAAAGCAAGTAAACAGACATGTTTGATGGTCCTTATGATTCAGCCTGTTCTGTTTGTAGACAAAGCTAAGTAAAGCATTATGAGGTTTAGTAAAACTCTTAGCTTTGTGTCTTGTCATCACTCCAGAAGTAGAAGGACCAATGATTTGATCAGTAGGATGATTCTTATTAATTCTTAAGATTGGAGACTGTGGAACTTCATATGCATCATCCAAGTTAGTATAATCAGCACCTTCATTGGAATCTGAGAAAATTCCTTCATCTGCAAACTCATCATCAGTTTCTTCTAATCCAGGCATGGTAGGATCATCCAAATCATCTAAAGTACTGTCAACTTGTGCAGCAGTACTTTGATCGAAAGTACTGTCCAAAGTACTGTAAGAGTATTCTGCAGTATTAGTCTTTTTCTTTGCTGCTTCATAAGCTCTTCTTTGTTCATCAGTGTAAGAATGTGCTAAATCATCTTGAAGAAGCATCTGATTAAGTTCTTCCTGAAGAGATTGATCCTCAGCAGATAATGAGGATTTTGGTTCATCAGTGCTTTTCTTTGGTGCATCAGTACTTTGCTTTGGAACTTCAATACTTTGCTTTGGTACTTCAGCAGGAACAACATCAGATCTAATGTGAACTCCATGAAAAACATACTGTAAGTCTTCTCCATCATGTACAGGTTGATTTTCTGTTCTAACAGGTACATAGTTCATAGAAGGAGTTAAAACTTCAAGATCAAACATCCAATCAGGACCTTTACCCTTCTGATTATCTTGATCTTCTAAAAACTCAACATGAAGACAATCTTGGATCTTCTTAGTGACTCTGTTGTACACTCTAAATCCCTTACTGTTGGTACAATAACCCAATAAATATCCTTCTTCAGACTTGCCATCAAACTTTCCTAAATTATCAATTGTGTTTAAATAGTGAGAGGGCATCCAAAAGGTTTCATAAAACGAATGTTGGGTTTGTTGCCCATTAGCAATTCATAAGGTGTCTTCATCTGTGGTTTGGTGACTGATACTCTGTTAAGTACATAGCAAGCATTACTTACAGCTTCAGCCCAGAATTGAATAGGTAGTTGTGAATCTGCAAGCATAGCTCTGGCTGCTTCAATCAAAGTCCTATTCTTCCTCTCTGCAACACCATTCTACTGTGGTGTTCTTGCAATACTGAACTCTCTTTTAATTCCTTTGTTAGCACAAAAGTCATCCATTAGCTTGTTCTTGAATTCAGTCCCATTATCACATCTAATACCTCTGACCTTGAGTCTCAATTGGTTTTCAAGTGCTATTATTAATGTCTGAATAGCATCAAAAGTATCATCTTTGAATCCCAAGAAAAATACCCAACTGAATCTACTGCAATCATCTGTAACAACTAAGCAGTACTTCTTCTTGTTTAAACTTGCTACAGAAACAGGTCCAAACAAATCCATATGTAACAGCTCCAAAGGTTCTCTAATTTTCCTCTCCTCAAGCTTCTTGCATGAAGCTTTGTGTTGTTTACCCTTCTTACACGCCAAGCAGGAGTGATCATTCTTGTAAGTCTTTGAAGGTAAACCTCTAACTAAATTGCCTTTGACCAGTTTGTTAATATTTTTGAAATTTACATGGCCCAATCGTCTATGCCACTGATATGCTTCTTCAGTTGGTGCTTTTGCCACTAAACAGGTGGCTCTTCCATAAGAGTGAAGATTATTCATGTCCAGACTATACACATCATTGGTTCTTGGTACTCTGAGTACTACCAAGTTATCATCAACAGGCTCAAATTCAGAAGAAAGGATGAGACATTATGTGTCAGTGAATAAAACAGGGTGCTTTTTATCACAAATTTGAGAGACTGACAGCAAGTTGAACTTGAGCTCCTTCACATATCTAACATTCTCAAAGTCTATTTGCCCTGCTTTGATAGTTCCTTTCCCTGTAATTCTTCCTCCATTAGGATCATTCCCAAAAGTAACTCTTCCTCCACTAATAGATCTAAAATCAGACAAAATTTCCTTGTCTCCTGTCATACTTCCAGAGCAACCACTATCCACAATAAGATGATCTTTAAGCTCCTCATCTGGGTTGCCCTGCACAAAGATTTAGAGAGTTAGTTTATTTTAGGAACCCAAGCCATTACTGATTTGTGTTCCCCTTGTGGAGTTACAAACTCAAATTCTTTGAGTATGTAGTTTCCACTGTTTTTCAAAACATGATCCATAATTATCTTTTGATTTTTAGCATGTGGATTTTCAAAACTTTCTGGATTTTCAACAGAACTCTCTTTTGCAAATTCATTCTCTTTTTCTTGTATTATGAAAACATCTGATTCACTTTTTATTGAAAGTACTGTTTGTCCCTCAGCAGTACTTTCTCTCTTAACCCATTCAGTTTTAACACTTGGTTCCTGTGATCTAGTTCCTCTATGTGAATTGTAGTATCTTCTAGGTTGATAGTAATGAAATCTCCTAGGATTTCTGTACCAAGAGGTATTCGCAGTACCTTGGTTTGACTGAGCAATACTTTGAGAAGGTACTGTTGTGAAGGTACTATTGGTTTAGAAAAAGGTCTTCTTTGGTGGGGGTACCTATGGTCTGGTGAGAAATTGTTGCGATTAATCCTATTTGAATTATTCCAGACTGGTTTGTTCTCTCTAGGTTTCTGGTTAGCAGACCTATTCTTTGGAAATCTCCTAAGATATTCTGAGTGATGTTCACAATCCTTGATTAAATGATTAGGACTAAAACACACAAAACACAGTTTTTCACCCATACTTCCCACGTGACTTCTTCTATGTCTATGACCAAAACTATTGTGCCTTCTAGGTGAATGATGAAATCTGTTTTGACCAAAATTATCCCAAAACGGTTTAGCAGTACTGTTTTGAAAAGGTTTTCCTGAAGGTACTGCTTGTGTAGCAGTACTTTGAGTAGAAGGTACTGCTTGACTTTGAAGTTTTGTTTCAACAGTTTCTTTTGGGGTTTCAGACTTAGATTGACCAATAAGCTTCTTCCTAAACTCTAGACTGTCTACACCAAAACATGAAACATCAGGTTTTATGGGTTGATGACTACCAACTGGATGTGGAACAGCATGATAACCTTTATCTTTCTTATACTCAGGAGGTGAATCACTAATTGAATCCTCATTACTAGATGTGTCTACATAATTAATGAGTTCATCATCGCTAGTGGTTACATCTTCTAAGTCATCCTGATCACTAGATAGATTCTCTTCTATGTTATCAAAGTCCATACCAAAACCTAAGCCAGTTTTAATGTAAGCTCTTCTTTGTTTTTGAACATAAGTAACATGTGACAGACCAGATTCACCCCAAGCAGCAAACTTAGCTAACAAATCATCTCTCTCCTTAGTGAGTTTCTCAATTTCAGCAATTTTACAGTTTAGTTTCCATTCACTAAGTTTTAACTGGTAATCCTGTTGTTCATATTTTTCAGCCCATGCCATTTCATTATTTTCATGTGTTATAATTTTAGCTTCCATTGACTCTAAGGTTATTTGATAACCTGCTACCTCAGACCTAGCCTTAACACAATTATCTCTTTCAATCACATAACTTTTTAGCAATTTTTGATATAAATCATGACAATTTGAGCATACCTCAGAGATAGGAGATGAACTTGGTGAAGTAGCTACCATTGCAAGTAGAACAGAATCATCTTCACACTCCAAAACAGTGCTCCAGTCCAATTCTTCTACCGAATCTTCAACTGCTTCTTCCACTGCTACCATACAATAAGTCACTGGTTCAGTCCAATTCTTCTACCGAATCTTCAACTGCTTCTTCCACTGCTACCATACAATAAGTCACTGGTTCATCATCAAACTCTTCACTCCAGTCAACTTCTGACAAATTTTCTTGAGCAACCAAAGCCTTTGTTTCAGTAATGGGGATTTCTTTTAGCTCCAGTTTTGGTTTCTCATTCATCCTGTTTGCTTGATACTTAGCAAACCTACACTCCCTTGCAAAGTGTCCAGTCTTTTGACAATTGAAGCATTCAATTTTGGATTTGTCAAAAGTGATTCCCTGTTTAGGTTTGAAGTCAATGTTCTTTCCTGTTTTCTTCATGTACTTCTTGATTCTTGCAGTGATCAAAGCAACTTGCCACCTGATATCAATCTCTTCTAAAGCATCCTCATCAATCTGGGAGAGATCTTCTTCATAAACTACAGGTAAAGAAGCTTGTTGTGCAAAGAAAGAGCACACAACCTCATCTGAGTGCATAGTAGTAGGTGGTGGGGTTTGCTGAGCATAGGTGGGAGCAGTATACGAGACAGTACTTTGAGGCACAGTACTTTGAGTTGGAGAAGCAGTACTTTTAGTAGAAGTATTGCCCCTCTTTTCAGATGATAGAAAAGCAATACTGTGAGACTTAGAACTTGTTTGACCATTCATCTCATGCTCATACACTTTAAGATGATTGTAGAGATCATCAAAGTCCATAACATCCAAGCCTGGTTGTCCTCTGATCATAGTAGCAATCACATGCCATGTAGATGGCAAACTCCTTAGAAACTTCAGATTAGCATCTTCAACTGAAACTTGAGCTTTGTATAATTCCAACATATTAAGGAGATTTTGAAATCTATCATATGCAGCATCAAGACTTTCTCTTTCACCTACAGTGAAAGTTTCAAACTGTTGTTTCAGCAGATTTCTGTGCATCTTCTTAGAAGCTTCATTCCCTCCAAATCTGGTCTTGAGAGCAGCCCAGAGCTGCTTAGCATCTTTAGCATCATGAAACTTGAGAAGATGACCATCTGGAATGGCAGACAAGAGAATGTTGAGAGCCTTCTCTTGATTCCTTAATGTTGCTGCTGGTAGGACTGCCTTAGGTGCTTTGGGTTGTCCAGGAACATCTACAGTTTATGGAACTTCTTCATTACCATTGACAATTACATTCCATAGAGCATGGTCTGTAATGGCAATGTACTGCCTCATCTTCATACACCATAAGTCATATTCGCCCTTCTTGATGACAGGAATCCTCATTGAGGTGATGGAAGGTAGTGGAACAGAATCAGTCGACATCTTTTAGGTATTAGGGTTTCTTCTTAGTCAGAGTTTCCACACAAGCTCTGATACCACTTGTTGGATCGATGTACTCTAACCAAACTAACTTATATAGCTTGTTAAGGTTTAATAACCTCGGATAAATCCAAAGTTATTAACAGAGAAACACTGAGCAAACTCTATTAAGTATGCGGAATTTACTTAACAAAGCTAAGAAGAATAACTTTAACTATAAATGATTTTATTAATAACTCTAACTCTGCTTATTATGCAGATCTTTAATAACTCTAATAATATCGAACTTCTCTCTAAAACTCTAATAAAATCACGTACATCCTATGCCAATCTAGGAGTCCTTTTATAGGCTCAAGGATATCCTAGTCGGTTTACAATTTGTATCCTTGTACGTCAAGTAATCTAACATAGAATATTCTAGAATTACAATACTTTCTATAAACGAATAATACAGTTGTTTGTTCTTGCAGTACTTTGACTTCATATGCAGTACTTTGACTTTATCATTTAGCAGTACTTTGACTCTTTGACTTTTCCAGTACTTTCATATCCCAACACCTCTTAATCATTCTACACCATCAAGTTCTCTAACGAAGCAAGTATGTTTTCTAAAGGCCACTTCAAGATCGGAATCACAGAATTGACCAACAGAGAACAGATTATGACCAAGACCTTCCACATAATATACCCTGGAGATTACACTTTTGCCAACTACATAATCACCATAACCCATAATAGCACCAAAATGATCATTCATGAATCTAACAGTTCTGATGAATTTACTCACGAAGTTCATGAGCCGCGACCGGTCTCCAGTCATATGCTTGGAACAGCCTAAGTCCAGGTACCACAGAACGATTTGAACAATCTGCAGTTGAACACACACAAGAATGGATAACTGGATAATTGGGATCCCCATGCAAGAATGGGTTCCACTTGGTTAGTAACAGTGATTGGAACACCCACATCAGAAATAGAAACACCCATATCAGAAATAGAAGCAATGGAATCATTAGGAATAGATGCAGTGCTGGTGTCTGTATTTGACCTATTCAAAGTATGTTCACTTCTTAAGAGAATAGTTCTACCAGTAGGCATCCATTTTCTAGAGGGCATTGTCTTAGCAGAAAAAGGTATCCATTGATAACCTATGTTTCTAAATATTCTTCCTGCGGGTTTCCACTGTTTTCTAACTTTCTTTCGTCTTTGCCTTTTAGCCTTTTTAGCATGATTTTTAGCATTAACAATTTTAACTGGGCATTTGACAGCATTAGACAAAACATTCATACCACATTCATGATTAGCAAAAGAATTCAAGCAGACATCATTACATGGTTTGCAGATAGTATTAGAATTCAAATTAATTACAGTACGCTTATAGCTAATAATAGAATCAACACGATTCGTTTTATTTAACTCAAACATAGTGTTCCTAGTGTGATCTTCTACTCTTTTCCAATGCACATTCTTAGCTTGCAAGGTCCTATCATTCCTTGTATTGACTTGAGACTTTGACCTTCTCGCTTTAATGTCACTGATTACTCCTGTAGAGGCAATGGGAACATTAGTTGGTTTTGCTACTTTTTGCATTTCCTGTTTAGATGTGCTGGGATGTGAACTATTTGAAGGCGCACTGAAGTTTACTTTCTTAACACTAGAGGTGCTGGGATCTGAACTACTTGAAGGCATACTAGAGTTCACATTCATAACATTGGGCATTGAATGAGTTGTATACTTGGCACTAGGCATAGAACAAGGTATCAAGGGATTGACTTGCTCACCTAAGGTTTTAGGGCATATTGTAATTAAGCATTCTAGAAGTTCTTGAGATCGTTTGGCATATAAGCATGCATGGCCAATTGCATTATCAAGTGGTTTCTCTAACTTATCCTCTTCTATAATCTCACGGAGACATTCTAGGCTGTCCTTAATGTATGAGAAATATGTTTGAATAGCAAGTTTGTTATTCCTAAGATGAGGAGGAACATATTTCACAGACAAAGAATATTTATTACAGACATGCACCTTTGAAGCACCATTCTCCCCATTTGTCATTGGCATTTTCCCTTTTACCTGACCCCTCAGATTCTCAATTTCCTTTTGTAAAGAAGTTATTTTTTCGTTGTTTTTGTCACGAGTGACTTTCATTGAATCATATAACTCTTTACAGTGACGTTTAACTTTTTCATTTTCTTCTAGAAGGCTCTCGTTTTCCTTTTGTAAAGCGTTTACTAAGTTTTGAAGATGAAAAGTTTGAGAATACTGAGAATCTAAAGGAGGAGGCATTTGGGAGCCAGTCACATTGTTCTTTTCACCCTTTAATTGAGAAATTTAGGCTTTCAACTTTCTGATCGTGCAACAATGAGCTTGAATCTGTTCATCACGTTTATTTAACTAAAAAACTGCATCAAACTCTGGAACATCTGAGGATGTCTTGATATTTGAGGTTTTAACATTTTCTTTAAGATGTTGATATTTTAGTTGCAAATCAAAATGTTCAACTTCTAGTTTAGAAAGATGTTTTACCAAATTATCGTGATCATCTCGATCAATTTTCTCACTAAGTTATGAGTTTTTGTTTTCAAGCTCAATGACACGATCATGGGAAACTTTCAATGCAATAGATAATTCATGAAATTGAGAAGCAGTAATGGAGTGATTCGTAGCAGTGTAAAACACATCTTGAGCAATACATTCAGAAATAAGATTCTCATTTAATGTGTGTAAGTTCTTCCTCTCAATCTCATTATATTTTAATTCATGCTCATAGTCACTAACTTCAACTATCATTGCATCAAATTCCTTTTCCATTTCTTTAATATCTGAATCCATCCCCTTTTTAAGACTCTCAAATTGATCTTTTAGTTGTTTAAAGAAAGGCATGACCTCAGTTAAATAGCATTCTTTAGTCTGCTCAAAACCCCTTTCCCCTTCTGTTATCCCAGTGGGTGTGATCCTTACACGTTTTCTCAAAGTCAACAAATAATTGGAAGATGACATATTGACTAATTAAGGTCTTGCTTTTAATGGCAATAGTTCGAGGGACTAGATGCATTGGTGTATTAGGAGGATACACAGTAGCTGAAGGCATTTTCCTAAGAGGAGGGTTTGTTACAACAAGATTCTCTGCTTTTTGTTTATCTTGATCCTTTTTCCAAAACACTTGTTCGGGTGTTAACAATGTTTGAGGCTTAAACATGTTCAAGGATATCCAATTTTCCTTTTTGTAGTCATGGGGTTTGATAATTATGTTTTTCTCTTTACATGAAGGATTGTTGAGTTTCTTATCCATTTTCTCCCTAGTGACCTCATCTGATTTCTTATCTTTCTCAGTGCACTCAGCACAACTAGGTTTCTGTCTAGGCTTAAGGATTTCATTGCCATCATAAATTACCTTATGAGCAGTTCTAGCCTTTTTAATGACCTCTGGATTTGGTTCCTCAACAAGGGGAATGCTATGCTTATCGCTTAAGACTCTATGCTTAGTGATCAAGTGAGTAGTCTGAATGGTATTCCCTTGTACGTACAACTTATTTTCAAGCTTGTTTTTCAAAGTTTTTAGATTGGAAAAATCATTCAAAAGTTTTGTTTCCTTAGCATTGAATTCTTGCTTAAGCATTTTAACATTTTCTTGAAGTTCTTGTTTTTGCTTAGCAGTTTTAGAAAGCTTTTCTTGTAAGGAGTTTAACTCTTGTTTTAATACTTCTTCTCTAAAGTTACTTTTTCTAATAATTGTACGCATTTGGATATCCATTTCCTGCTCACGTGTTGTCAACTCAAATTTATCATGTTGTTCATAAATAGCAACTTGTTCTTTATAGGCATTCAGTTCAGAGATAACAGAATCATCAGGGGTGCATGCAGTATATTCATCAAAGACATAATCATTATTGACTGTGGAAGATGCATCGCTCGGTACAACCTCACTTTCACCTTGTTTCACATATTGATCATATGGGACAATATTGCTATTACCCTCATCATCAATATCTGATTCATAAGTCTCAAGAGATTGTACTTCATTATGCATCTTTCGCACCTCAACATCATCATATAGTTTTAATACCTCTGAGATGATTGATTCTTTGGATGGACCAGCTTGTTGTGGTGATGAGACCTTAGGAGAGACCATTGGAGATATGCTAGCCATGATAATTGTTAGTGCAGTAGGTTCATCATCGACGTCAGAGTCGTATGCATCACAGTCAGCGACTTGGAAGGCATTCTGATGATTATGACCCATCTCCTGAATTGGCTGTTCATCAACATCAACATCATAAGTCTTGGCATTCCCTTCAGCAAGAAACAATAACTCCTCTTCATCCAAAGTAGCTCCATTATCCTGAGCTTGAACAAGCAACATCTTATCCCTGAAGTACTCAGCATTCTGAGGACGTTTTGGAGATGTGCAGTTCCTTGCAATGTGTCCCTCACCGCCACAGTTGTAGCATTTGATCGGCTTTGCTTGTCCTTGATTTCCATTCCTTCCCCTATTCTGATTTGCCACATATCCTCTACCAGCTCCACCTCTCCCTTGTTCATACTACCTTTCTTGAACTGGTTGTACCATAACCTTCCCATCTCTGACAGTGGCTTGATTGTGTGGATTGGATGCTGTTCTGAGGTTGTTGTTGGTGTGTGGGAGAGAGTTCATGTTTTGACTAATCATGAGAGCCAGTTTATTAATGAAGTTTCTCACGTGTGCATCAGCATCAGCTTGTTTGAACATTGGATCGGGAATGAGTTTGTGATTGCCATTACCCATGGGTATAACTTGAGATGCTTTGGTGGTAATTCCAATGTTTGAGTAGAAGGCAGTTGAATCATTTGATGAGCTTGTCTCTCCCTGGTTGGTTTTGAACTGATCAAGAATCCTTTTTTCAAACATATCATGTCTCTCATTCTGAAGAAGGAAAGCATAGAGTTGCTCATAGTTCGTATTCTTCAATCCTTTGGTTAGTTTCACAGAGGTGACAAACTTGTGCCATTCGGGATTCATGCTGTTCACAAACTTTGAGTTCAGCTGAATGTTTGGCATAGTCATTTTGATGTTCCTCATGTCATTAACAAGCTTGTGGAATATCACGTAATACTCATAGACACTTTCATCTGTTTTCATCTTGAAGTGCTCAAATTCATCATAGAGTTGTGATTCTCTGTCTTCTATAGTTAATTCAGAACCAGAAAGAAGCATCTTGACATTATCCCATACAGCCTTTGCTTCAGTGTTGTGATTAATAAGCTTGTAGATGTCTTTTGGAAGACCTTGAAGTATAATGTTAGAAGCCCTGATATCTGCATCGAATCTCTTTTTCTCCTTATCAGTGAGCTCATCATACGTCTTTGGTCTATCTATTCCATATATCATTGTTCCATCTGCAGCTGTATCAATCAAGTCTCTGGTAGTCTCAATCTGATAAGGTCCTTCATCGATTGACTTGAGAATGTTGACTCCGTTTTCTTTTCCCAAACAGTACAATCGGATTCGTTGTGCCCATGAGTCATAATCAGTTCTGTCAAGCATAGGTGGACGTGTATCTGATCCTGCTGCTTGAACGTCCTCAGCTACGGAAGAAACAATAGTAGGAACGATGTTTGCCATGATTACAAGTTCTACGGGATTTTACTATTCTTTGATTAAACCGGGAAATTGATTCTTTCACGGGATTTTACTAAACCAAAAGAACAACCGTAAGAATGTATCACGAAGAAGTAACAAGTCTAAATAGACAAGTAGCTAAACACTCAACTCGCTTAGTAATCAACTCGCTTAACAACTAACTCGCTCAAAGGAACAAGTCGCTTAAGGAATCAACTCGCTAAATAGCCAAGTCGCATTAGTATCAACTCGCAACACAATCAACTCGCTTGATGAAACAAGTCGCTAAATAGCCAACTCGCTTTAGTATCAACACGCAACACAATCAACTCGCTTAAAGAAACAAGTCGCTTTAGGAATCAACTCGCTTAATAGCAAGTCGCAAACAGACACAACTCGCTCGCTTAAAAGCTTAACTCGCTAAATAGCCAAGTCGCATATATCAACTCGCATCCAGTAACAAAGCAACTCGCTTTGAAGAACTAAATATCCGAGACTCAACTCGCTTAGTACAAAGTTCAAAAATAACCACTTTATCAATTAAAAACAACCAAACCACAATGATTTAAGCCTTCCAATTCAAAACATAAACACATATGATGATCCTAAACACAAAAGTACAAGCAAAATTCAAACTTTAACACTAAAATTTGTCCAAATGAATCAAACTCTTCTAAACACTTAATACCCCAAAAACCTTATGAAATCCACCAAAACAAAGAGCATGAAAGATGAGTGATCAAACCATGGCTCTTGATACCAATTGTAAGATATAGGATTTCACAAACACATTAAACCATAACCATGTGGGGCATTCAAGTAAGCTTAGAGAGAGAAAGGGAAGAGAGTTGGGAACTTTGTGAAACAAAGAAAAATGGTATTGAAGCTCCAACCCTCTACCTTGGGAGGTAGAGGGTATTTATAGTTTCTTACAAACTAACGCCACCTACGGGCTGTGGATCAGGCATACAGTGGGTAAAGACCCGCCGGTCCTCCACGGTGTTTCATAACAAACTACTTATTAATATAACTAGACTACGACTACGAGCTTTCTAATGAATACATATACTTGAGGTGACCGACTCTTTAATGACTGAATTTTCTAATTCCTAACAGTTGGCATGAAAAAATGCAATGTAAGAGGTCTCACTGCATCAGCAGATGGTTTTCTTTATCATCAAATGAAGAAACGGAGCTTAATTGGACCTCTATGAATAGTTGGCATGAAAAATGCAACGAAAGAAGTCTCACTGCATCAGCAGATGGTTTTCTTCCTGCCTTACAGCAACAACAACAAAAGCAGCTCAACCACCTAACGTATCCTTGTGCAGGGATAATAGTGATGATACCATTTTTCTAAAACTTTGAAAAATATTGTTTTGAAAATGGAAAAATATTGTTCTTGAAAAATAAATCGGATTCAGAGTTTTGAAATCAACCGGACTTTATTTTGTCAAATCTTCAGTGATTTCAAATTAAATATTTTCAAACGATATTTCATCAAAAAGTCCGTTTGTACGTTATAATGTGGTGATCTAAAGATTTAATGTTATGTAATGGTATGATTTTCTTTAAAAATCAAGGTCTTTCAAAATGAAATTTTTTCTGTTCTTGTTTGATTGTGAAATTGTTTTATTTTACTTAAAGATCTCTTAAAACAATCATACTTGACACTAACAATCTTTAATGTCTTAAAATGGTCCTTATCTGTCATTTTTCAAAATCAAATCATGCCACGTCTTTCCCCAAAATTTTCTAAATGATTTAAATCTTTTGGGATCACAAATCTCAAATGGTTTGAAATTTTTGATCGCGGGAGAGATCGTGTTTTAAATCTCAAATCTGTTTTAATGGAATTGGTTTTAGTCCTTCAAAGGCACTCCTGCCTCCATGTGCCAAACGATTTCAATATACATAATGCACATGTTGAGGGGGAGCATTTATCCAAAAAAAAAAAACAAGATGATTTTTTAAAACAGGTACATTTTCTCCCATGTTTTCTAAACCGTATTAAATCACTTGGGATCCAAAATCTCAAAGGGTTTGATATTTTTGATCGGTGGAGAATTTGTGATTTAATAATGAAATTTGATAAAAAGTGATCAAAAGTGATCGTTTTGACTCAAAGTGCAGGCTGCTCTCCCATATGTGCTAAATGTTTTCATTAATTGATGCACATATTGAAGGGGGAGCATTTCAAATGAAAATAAAACTATCAAGGTACAAAAGCTTTTATGTTTTAACATAAAGTACCATGATTGAGTTTTAAATGGTATTTTAATGGATTTTGTGATCGTGGATGTAATCGTGGATGTGCTTCAAAATAACTCTTTCCTCTATGTGATAAAAATGATTTTACAAATCCTATGCACATATTGAGGGGGAGAATTTACCAAAAAAATCAAATGGCATTTTCCATAGAAATTGTGATCAAGAAATTATTTCAAAGAAATTATTTCAAAGAACTCTTGCCTCCACGTGCTAAAAAATTTCAAAATCATATGCACACGTTGAGGGGGAGTAATGATTTTTCAAAATAATTAAGGTACAAAATGCTTTGATTTTATATCACAAGTACCTTGATTGATTTTCCAAATGATTTTTCAGTTGGTTTCAAGAAGGAATGAACTGTACCAAAAGACCGACCATTTTACTTTATGCATGGAGTTATAAGGATGGTGAGGTTAGGTGTTAGTTCCCACGATCCGCCAGAACCGGAGGGATCTACCCAGGGACAATCCACTAGATAGTGTAGAAGTCCTTAGGTATGATGAAAAAAAGGAGAAAATTGAGAATATGGGAAGAGTGCCGACTGAGACAGAGCTAGTACTGGAACAAACCCAACAAGGTTCTAGTAATGAAGTCTCGGTAAGCACTGAAGGGGTTGAAGAATGAAAAAGGAATAAATGTGAAAAGGGTGAAAAGAAATAGCCCTCCAATAATTCAACCTTAGGGCAGAAACCGGGTTCAATACATATGCTACTGGTGGTTACTTAGGTAACTTCGGTATTGAAGACAAGACGTCATGAACCCAACTGCACTACAACTTCCCAAACTACTCAAGTTCCTCTTAAAAGGATTTGTTTCATTCTCACGGGGAACCTACATAATCTATCGACTTTCTCTTAGAGATTGTTGATATTGAAGAAGGAGACCCTCTCCCTAGTCTCCGGAATAGGAACAAATATGCATGATTGAGTCTAGAGCCAAGAGATCATCCATAACATCTCATTAGGACACTAAATTAATGAATACTTGCTGTTTCACACAATGTGGAAAGTAAGAATATATATTAAGAGTCCTATGCATTATCCTTGTGGTATTTCCAGAACATCCGAGTGAAATGCAAAAGTATTCACGATGAAGATGGAAATCCTTCTAGAGCCAACATCAAACAAGCTCTTGGTGGGTGACATGTGAGATCTTTTCTAAAGATCAATCTTGTGACAACTGGACAGAAACGATGGGGCGATTCACTCTTGAATCTACCTTGGTCCAGGATTGGAATTGACGAATACTTTTGGAAAAACCATTCGATGTGCTAACCTTCTTTTCTCTAGCACGTCGAATGTGTATTCATTTTCAAACACAAAAAGTATCTCTGATTGAAAAATACTTTTGGAAAAACCGTTCGATGTGTAAATCTCTTCTTTTCTCTAGCACATCGGATGTGTACTCTCTTCATATACAAAAAGTATTTATGATTGAAAATTGATCTTTCTCATAAAACCTTCGTCGCATTGCAAAACACTTTCTTCTAAGCAATATGCGATTGTTTTCAAATCATTTTTCATCAATCAGTGAATCTCAATTCGCTGGGTTCACTCACTCCGTGTTGTCTTCTTTGAGACGTTCCGATTTGAGAACGGCTAGAACAGCTGCGAAACCCTGTCAAGGAGATTCTTCGAAATTATTCCTGATCACAGGCAGTACTTGTACTGATCAACGGGGAACCGTGGGCCGTGTACCTCAATTCAACGAAAGTGATCAAAGACACTTTCGTGTGTTTTATTGCTAACTGTTGTTTGCAGGTACATTTGGATGGTTGCAGCTTATCAGAATTGAGGAGTCAATCCAAAGCCGCATGCTCACAATATCCACACTTAATTAAAGAATCATGACTGGTGCATATCTACATAACCTGGTTCTGATATTTTTATACTATGCTTCTGCTACGCTGCTGCAAATATCATGAACCAGTAAAGCTTCCGCTAATCTGATGGAAAGATGTCATGATCCTGAAAGTGTGAGCATGTCGGTCCAAAAGTCACAACATCACATGAAGGCAACACTACAAAGGTGATCCTGAGATTTACTGTGGCTGATGATCTCAAAGAAAGCTCGAAGATCATCAAGATGTGGATCAGTTCAAAAACCTCCACTTAAAGTACAAAGCATTCGAACTTTGAAGAGTCACTACTTAAGCACAAAGATTGCGGAAGTGAAGAATTAAAAAGTCTACAAGCTCAAGACTGATGATAAAATAGAATGCTAGGATTCGAAATGTAAATAATGGGGTGACCTCCCTTAAGGGGAGATTGTTAGGAATTAGAAAATTTCATAGTGAAGAGTCAGTCACCCCAAATATTATCTAGCATAAGTTAGCTCGTAGACATATCATTAGTTACGTTATTTGTTTGTTTATTAGTTAGTTATTAGCGTAGTTTTGTTTAGTGCAACACCGTGGAGGAAGGACGGGTCTTTACTCACTGTATGCCTGATCCACAGTCCGATAGGAGGACATAGTTTTTGTAACTATAAATACCCCTTCCATCCATGGAAGGGGTGTGGCTTCTTTGAATCTAACCTTTCATTTTGTAAAGCAACTCTCTTTTAAGAAACCTCCTCTCTACTCTCTTCATCTCTCTAATGGCTTTCTTATTTAATCATTGTCCTAGACCACCCGAATCATCAAACAACATAATATTCACGATCCTACATGTCATTACTTCCTTTCCCAAAGTCAAACAACTTCATTAACTCCTCAACCACTTATACCTTCCCCTTATTTACTTACTGAGTCCATCTTAACCATTGATACCGCCTATAAAATAATCCCAAGGCACAATAAACACATACCAATTACCCCAATTTACTTCCAAACCCTAATTTCTCAACAATTCCACTTATCAGCAGCAACCACCATGTCTAGCAAACCAGAAATCATTAATTTAACCTCCTCCTCCTCCTCCTCATCATCATCATCAAGTGATGATTCACACCCATTATTTCGTTACCCTCATCAAGATGAACCTCGACCTTCAAAGTCCCCTTTTCTCCCTTCATCTGAAGATGATAGTATAGTGGATCCAAGTGATTCATCTAGGGGTTCTGATGACTCCACAGAGCGTCTAGAACCAATCTTCAATAGATTGGTGAGAGAGGAAGCGGAGAGGACAGCAGCAGGTGGAGATAAGCCACAACCTTCACAACCCCAACCCCAACCAAGGCCACGTGCCAGAAATCCACCACTCCCAAAGACAAGAGAGGTGGTGATTCGTCTTCCTGCTCCAGGATCTGGTTCTTCAAACCATGGAAGGAAGGGAAAGGTCAAGGGAGCAGAGGTGAAGGGAAAGGGGAAAGGGAAGATGGAGTGATGCTTTATGATGGAACGAGTAGATGGAACAACTGAAGATTTCTCATATCACAAATGCATCCATCATCGTTTTCATCAATCCATCCTTCCATTTTTAGCTTCAGCTTCTTCATCGTGCTTGTAATGTATATCCACCAGCTTTTGTAATAGATGATAGGAATGGTCTTTTATGTCATTTGAAGTTGATTGTTTGCTGTAAATTATTTCTTGACATAATGAACAACTTCTTAATGTACTTCTCTTGCATCATACAACCAGTGATTAAATTCCATAGTTCTGCAAAATGGTTAGTGGGAACACAAAGAAACAAACAGTGGTTTGAACATAACTAACAGTGGTTAGAAACAAAGATAGCAATACTAAGATCAACAAATAACAGTACAATACTTATACAAACTTTATACAAAACAAGTTGAGATTTAGAGATTAATCATTCCAATACTAACTACAAGGTACTGAAACCTCCCCACATCAAAAGCTTTAGTGAGAAGATCAGCAACATTGAAATCAGTATGGATTTTTACCATTTGAATCAATCTTTTCTCATTACAATCTCTAATAAAATGATGCCTTATCTCAATATGTTTAGTTCTAGAATGTAAAACATGATTTTTAATGATGCAAATTGTACTGTTATTATCAATGTAAATCTTAGTATGCATAAAATTGTACCCAAAATCCAGCAATTGATTCTGAATCCAAAGAACTTGACCACAACAACTAGCAGCAGCCACATATTTAGCTTCAGTTGTAGAATTTGCCACCATTGTTTGCTTTTTACACTGCCATGAAATTAGTCTGCTTCCCAAAAACTGGCATCCTCCAGTTGTGGATTTCCTATCCAAACTAGCACCAGCATAATCACTATCTGTATAGGCCACCAAATCAAAAGGTGAATCCTTAGAATACCAAAGGCCCAATTTAGGATGACCTTTAAGGTATCTAAAGATTCTCTTAACAGCATTCATGTGTGATGTATTGGGTATGACTTGAAATCTTGCACACAAACATACTGAGAACATTATATCTGGCCTAGATGCAGTGAGATACATCAAAGATCCAATCATGGACCTATACAACTTCAAATCAACTTTGGGACTTCCATCATCTAGTAGCAGTGGTTTCTGAGTCTCCATAGGTGTACTAGCACTCTTCACATCCTGAAACCCAAACTTCTTCAAAATATCTGCTACATACTTGTCTTGACTAATGAAAATACCATCAGTCCTTTGTTGAACCTGTAGCCCCAAAAAGAAAGTAAGTTCTCCCATAGAACTCATCTGAAACTTATCATGCATAAGTTTCTCAAAATCCTTGCATAGCTCCTTATTTGTTGAGCCAAAGATGATGTCATCTACATAGACCTGAACCAGTAAAATATCATCCTTGTGCTTCCTAATGAACAAAGTTTTATCAATCAACCCTCTTTTAAATCCATTGTCCATCAAATAAGTAGACAGGCACTCATACCATGCCCTAGGAGCTTGATGCAGCCCATACATAGCCTTCCTCACCCTGTAAACCTTGTCAGGATGATTAGGATCTTCAAAACCAGGAGGTTGACAAAAATAAACCTCCTCATCAATTGTGCCATACAGAAAGGCACTTTTAACATCCATCTGATACACTACAAAATTCTTGAATGAAGCATATGCTAAAAATAATCTAATAGCCTCAATTCTTGCAACTGGAGCAAATACTTCATCATAATCCAAGCCTTCAGTTTTTGTGTATCCTTGAGCAACCAGCCTTGATTCTTTCCATTAGGAAGGTCAACCAATATCCAAACCTCTTGAAGCTTAAACGGTAGAAGCTCCTCTTGCATTGATTCTACCCATCCTTCTTCAGACAAAGCTTCTTCCACTCTCTTGGGCTCCTTTTGAGACAGAAAACAAGCAAACAGGCAATTTTGTAGATCTTTACTATTTCTTTTGTGAAGTGATCTTGCAAAGAAACCTTGCTCAGGAAAGGTTATAGTGTTCTTAACCTTGCTTCTTGTTTGAACTGGAGTATTCAAATTTCCAAGTATTTGATCCTTGGGATGAATTTTGTGAATCCTTGTGGTAGTGATCGGACTTTCATGAATGACAGTTTCCAAATTAGTAAAATCAGCATTGAAGAAATCATCCATGTCTTCATCATCAGTAGGATTATCAATCTCTTCCAAAGGAGGCATTTCAGGATCACGTGGATACTCCTCTTCACCAAATAATGGCTTTGCAGTTTGTCCAAATAAAGTACTATCACCAGTACTTGCAGCCGGGGTTTCACTTGTACTGGCAGTGGTAGAAGTTGGCTTAGCAGTGCTTTCATTATACCTATCCGTGCTTTCGTTTGGCTTAGCAGTGCTTTTAAAATGCCTTTTCTTTTTTTCAATTTCTTCTACCGACACTGAGTTATCTTTCAATAACGCATCCTTATCTTGATGATGATCAACTTTGCTTCCAGAATTCAATGCATCATCATCAGTGGGACCTTGCTTATCAATGATGGGTGAGACAGAACCAGCTTTCCACTTTTCAACCAAATAGAACTCCTTTGGAGAATTAGCTTCCTTAGAAGTTGTTTCTGCATCAGAATCCTTTTGTGTACCTGCATTAACATTAGTGGAAGTTCCTGCAATGATAGGCTCATAATTCATAGATTTGGTTAGCATATCAATGTTAAACAGCCAGTCTGGTCCTTTGGTCTCAACACTAGGAGTCTCTTCACTAAATTGAACATGTAAGTTCTCTTCAACAATCCTAGTCCTCCTATTGTATACTCTAAAGGCTTTACTATTAGAAGAATAGCCTAAAAAGTATCCATCATCAGCTTTTTCTTGAAACTTGCCTAGGTAGTCTATGGTATTTAAGATAGTAACAGGACACCCAAAAGGTTTTAGGAATGCAATCATTGGCTTCCTATTATGTAACAGGTCATAGGGGGTCTTGTTATGAGGCTTCACTACCTTACTTCTATTCTGCACATAACATGCAGTGCCTACAACTTCAGCCCAAAAGGTAGTTGGTAACTTAGATTCTGACAACATTGTCCTAGCAGCGTCAATTAGTGTCCTATTTTTCCTTTCAGCTACACCATTCTGTTGTGGTGTTCTAGAAACACTTGTTAGGATTTAGTAAATCCGGTTATTAAAGTGTCGGTCACCTCAAGTATATGTAATCGTTAGAAAGCTCGTAGTCGTAGTTATTTTGAAGTTAATAGTATTTAGTTAAGTAACATCGTGGAGGACGGACGGGTCTTTACCCAGTATACGCCTGATCCACAGCCCGTAGGTGGCGATTTGTGTAAGACTATAAATACTCTCTACCTCCCAAGGTAGAGAGTTGGAGCTAATAATAATACTTTCATTTTCTCTCACTAAGTTCTCAAACATCTAACTCTTTCTCTCACTAAAACCTTGAATTATACGCCCCACTTGATCATGTTATGATGTGTTTGTGAAATCCAATATGTTACAAATGGTATCAAGAGCCATGGTTTTATCATCTCTCTTACTTATCCTTGGATTTCTAGTGGTTTTATATGGTTTTTTAGTTTGAAAAAGTTTAGTGTTTTTTGCATCATTTGGATCAATTCTTGTGTTAAAGTTTGAATTTTGAGTGTACTTTTGTGTTTAGAATCATTGTAAGTGCTTGGGTTTGGATTTGGAAAGCTTGAATCACTGTGGTTGAGCTTGTTTTGGATTGAAAAGTGTGTTTTTGAAGTTTTTCAAGGTAGCGACTTAAGTCTCGTTGTGAATTTCTTCGTAGCGACTTGCTTCAGTAATTTCTAGCGAGTTGTAGTGTTAGTCATAGAGACTTGAGCTTAGCGACTTGTCTATTTAGACAAGCTGACAAACAGTACAAGTTAGTGGATTCTCCACTACGGCTAGCGACTTGGTGGGGTTAGCGACTTGCTTTTATTATTTCTAGCGACTTTTACTTATTGTTCTCAGCGACTTGATCTTAGCGACTTGGATACTTAGCGAGTTGTTCTTTAGCGACTTGTATGCTTAGCGATTTGGTTCGTTAGCGACTTGTGTTCAGCGACTTGGGTTTTAGCGACTTGATTCACAACGACTTGTGGTTTAGCGAGTTGCTACTTAGCGACTTGGTGCTTAGCGACTTGGTTCAAGGATTATAGCGACTTGGTTAATACTTGTTTCTAATACGGTTTTCTCTTGATTTAGTAAAATCCCGTGAAAGAATCTATTTCCCGGTTTAATCATAGAGTTATAAAATCCTGTGTAATCTGTAAACATGTCTACCAACGTGCCTACACTCATTTATACTGTAGCTGAGGACGTTCAAGCAGCTGGTTCAGATACTCGTCCACCTATGCTTGACAGAACTGACTACGACTCTTGGGCTCAACGAATCAGATTGTACTGTCTTGGTAGGAAAATGGAGTTAACATTCTCAAGTCAATTGATGAAGGACCGTATCAGGTTGAGACAACCAGAGACATACTTGACACTGCTGCAGATGGCTTAGTGATATTAGGACTGGACAGACCTAAAATGTATGATGAACTGACTGATAAGGAGAAGAAGAGATACGATGCAGACATCAGGGCTTCTAACATCATACTTCAGGGTTTACCTAAGGACATTTACAAGCTGATCAATCACAACACTGAAGCTAAGGCAGTTTGGGACAATGTCAAGATGCTACTCTCGGGTTCTGAACTAACCAAGGAAGACAGAAAATCTCAACTATATGATGAATTTGAGCACTTTAAGATGAAGCCAGAAGAAAGTGTCTATGAGTATTATGTGAGATTCCACAAGCTTGTGAATGATATGAGGAATATCAAAATGACCATGCCAAATATTCAGTTGAATTCAAAGTTTGTGAACAAAATGAATCCCGAATGGCATAAGTTTGTCACCTCTGTGAAGCTAACCAAAGGATTGAAGAACACTAACTATGAGCAACTGTATGCCTTTCTTCTTCAGAATGAGAGACATGCTATGTTTGAACGAAGGATTCTTAAACAGTTCAAATCTAAGCAGGGAGAAACTAGTTCGTCAAATGACTCTATGGCTTTTTACACCAATGTTGGAATTACCACCAAAGCTTCTCAAGTCATACCCATGGGTAATGGTAATTACAAGCTCATCCCTGATCCACCATATAAGCCTCCAGACCCAAACACATTCATGGAAAACTTCATCAATTAACTGTCTCTCATGGTTAGTCAAAACATGAACTCTCTACCACACACCAACAATAACCTCAGAACAGCATCCAATCCACACAATCAAGCTACTGTCAGAGATGGGAAGGTTATGGTGCAACCAGTTCAAGAAAGGCAGTATGAACAGGGAAGAGGTGGAGTTGGTAGAGGATATATGGCAAATCAGAATCGTGGAAGGAATCAAAATCAAGGACAAGCAAAGCCAGTCAAGTGCTACAACTGTGGTGGTGATGGACATATAGCTAGAAACTACACATCTCCAAAACGCCCACAAAATGCAAATTACTTCAGAGACAAGATGCTACTGGTGCAAGCTCAGGATAATGGAGCTGTTTTGGATGAAGAGGAATTATTGTTTCTTGCCGAGGGTAATGCCAAGACACATGATCAAGATGTGGATGAGCAGCCAATTCAGGAGATAGGTCATAATCATCAGAATGCCTTTCAAGTTGCAGACTGTGATGCATACGACTCTGACGTCGATGATGAACCTACTGCACAGACAATTTTTATGGCAAGCATTTCTCCAATGGTCTCTCCAAAGGTCTCATCATCACAGCAAGCTGGTCCATCCAAAGAATCAATGATCTCAGAGGTATTAAAACTATATGATGATGTTGAGCTGCAAAAGATACATGATAAAGTGCAATCACATGAAACTTGCGACTCAGATATTGCTAATATGGGTAATAATAATATTGTCCCATATGGTCAATATGTGATCCAAAGTGAGAATGTGATTGAACCAAGTGATATATCTTCTGCAGTCAATGATGACTATGTTTTTGAAGAATACACTGCATGTGCCCCTGATGATTCTGTCATTTCTGAACTGAATGCCTATAAAGAACAAGTTGCTATTTATGAACAGCGTGCTAAGTTTGAGCTAACTACTCGTGAGCAAGAAATGGATGACCAAATGCGTACAATTATTAGAAAAAGTAATTTTAGAGAAGAAGTGTTAAAACAAGAGTTAAATTCCTTACAAGAAAAGCTTTCTAAAACTGTTATGCAAAAGCAAGAGCTTCAAGATAATGTTAAAGTGCTTAAACAAGAATTCAGTGCTAAGGAATCAAAACTTTTGTATGATTTTTCTAATCTAAAAACTTTGAAAAACAAGCTTGAAAATAAGTTGACGTACAAAGGAATACCATTCAGACTGCTCACATGATCACTAAGCATAGAGTTCTCAGCGATAAGCATAGTATTCCCATTGTAGAGAAACCTAATCCTGAGTATGTTAAGATAGCAAAAGCTGCTCAAAATGTGATCTATGATGGTAATGAAATCCTTAAGCCTAGGCAGAAACCTAGTTGCGCTGAGTGCAAGGAAGAGGATAGAAAACTAGATGATGCATCTAGGGAGAAAATGGATAAGAAGCTTAACGATCATGCGTGTAAAAAGAATAACATAACTATCAAACCCCACGATTACACCAAGGAAAATTGGATCTCCCTGAACATGTTTAAGCCTCAAACTCAATTAACCCCGGAACAGATCTTTTGGAAGAAAGATATGGATAAGCTAAAAGTTAATGTACTTGTTGAAACAAACACTCCCCTTAGGAAAATGCCTGCAGCTACTGTGTATCCTCCAAATACACCAATGCATCTAGTTCCTAGATCGATTGCCACTAATAGCAAAACCTTAATCAGCCTGTATGTTGTTTATCAACTATTCATTGATTTTGAGAAGACATGTAAGAAGAGAATCACACCTACAGGGATAACTGAGGGGGAAAGGGGTTTTGAGCAAACTAAAGAATGTTATTTAACTGAGGTCATGCCTTTCTTTAAACAATTAAAAGGTCAATTTGAGAATCTTCAAAAAGGAATAAATTTAGATATTAAAGAAATGGAAAAGGAATTTGATGCGATGATAGTTGAGGTCAATGATTATGAACAGGAACTCAAATATAATGAAGTTGAAAGAAAGAACTTGCATATTTTAAATGAGAATTTGATTTCGAGTTGTGTTGCTCAAGATGTGTTTTATACTGTTACTAAGCACTCTATTACTGCTTCTCGATTTCATGAATTATCTATTGCATTGAAAGTTTCCCATGATCGTGTCATTGAGCTTGAAAACAAAAACTCATAACTAACTGAGAAAATTGATCAGGATGATCACGATAATTTGGTAAAACATCTTTCTAAACTAGAAGTTGAACATTTTGATTTGCAACTAAAATATCAACATCTTAAAGAAAATGTCAAAACCTCAAATAGCAAGACATCCTCAGATGTTCCAGAATTTGATGCAGCTTTTCAGATAAACAAATGTGACGAACAAATTCAAGCTCATTGTAACACGATCAGAAAATTGAAAGCCTAAATTTCACAATTAAAGGGTGAAAAGAACAATGTGACTGGATCCCAAATGCCTCCTTCTTTAGATTCTCAGTATTCTCAGACTTTTCATCTTCAAAACTTGGTTAATGTTCTACAAAAGGAAAACGAGGGTTTTCTTGAAGAAAATGAAAAAGTTAAACGACACTTTAAAGAGTTATATGATTCAATTAAAGTCACTCGTGACAAGAACAACGAAAAAATAATTTCTTTACAAAAGGAAATTGAGAATCTGAGGAGACAGGAAAAAGGGAAGCTGCCACTTGTCTTAAATGAGAATGTTGCATCAAGGTCATCCTCAGACTGCAAATATACTGTGACTGTTAAATACATTCCTCCTCATCTCAGGAATAATGAACTTGTGTTTCATAACTATTTTGCTCACCTTAAGGATAGTCTAGAATGTCTCCGTGAGATTGTGGAAGAGGATTTCATACATAAGCCTCTTGATAGAGAAATTAGGTTTGCTTGCATTCAAGCCAAACGATCTCAGGAGCTGCTAGAATCTTTAAAAGCAACATGTCCTAAATCCTTAGGTGCGAAAGGTAAAGCTGTGATGCCTTGTTCTATGCCTAGTGCCAAGCATACAAACCATTCTATGCCCACTATTAAGAAAGTGAACTCTAATGTGCCTTCAAGTAGTTCAGATCCCTGCACGTCTGATCCGTGCTAAACCGTCAAGTTTTCTCACACAAGCCGGCCACTTGTGAATAGCCGACCGTAAGAAAACTTAAAACGGTTCAGACACGAATGCAATGAAGATCAGGGGAGTATAGTGTTTCCCCGGGTCGTTATGTCCCAGCGAGCTATGCAATGAATCACCAAACGTATAGTGATCGAGAGATTTGAACGGAAAAGAGATTTGTGATTATTATAACTACAGAAAAAGCCTATAAATTACAGAGGCTTAAATGCAAATTAAAGAAAATTAAAAAGATAAAAAATATTAAATAAACGCTATCACTATTTTTAAAATGATGTTTTTGATTTTATGTTTTATAAAACTGAATTAAAAACTACGCGACGTACAAATGAAAATATGAAACTTACATAATATTAATCCTAAAAATATGAAAATGATATTTTTACAAACCTAATGATAAAAGAAAATTTTTAGAAAAAGAAAATTATTTTTATAATTATTAAATTAATTATTATTAATTAAAAACTAACTTTAACTATTTAATAATAGCCTAAAATACAAGAAAATATGAAATAAAGCTAGAAAAATAAAATTATGACTTAGAAAAATCTAAAATATCAAAATAGAATTTTCAAAACTATTTTTATATTTTTCTGATTATTTTTCTATTTTTTATGAATTAAAAACTATTTAAAACTACTTAAAGTACTTAAAAATACAAATTTAACTAAGAAAAATCTGGAAAAATATTTTTTTGACTTTTTATATTTATCTTAACTTAGGAAAAATGAAAAATTATTTTTTTGAAACTTTTCTGAATTAATTGGATTAAAAGCTAATTAAAAAGACTTAAAAACTGATTTTAATTAAGAAAAATAGTAAACTGACCTAGAAAAATCTGAAAAATTCAAGATAAGCCTAAAATAATATTGGGAATTTATGAAAAATATAAAAACAGGGGCTTGTGTGCAAGAAAATGAAACTGCTAAGCAAGTGCTTATAAATAAGCACTTTGAAATAAGCAAATGACTACCAAAGAACACCAACTGATGACAGAAGCTATAATAAGCTACAAGAACCCAATTGCCACTTATCACAACTGTCCTAAACTACTATTGAGCTGATTTGAACAGATTTGATGAATTGAGTTTTGTGCTAAAATCAGATTTTGAGGTGCTCACTTTAAGCCAAAGAATAAGCCACTCAAAGAGCTGAAACTCAAAACTAAAAGAAGGAACTTAGAGTAGACCTGGGCAAGAACCTATAAACCAAAAGCCAGACTTAGATAAGCTCAACTGAGCTTGTGGCAGGCCCTGCAAGACCCTGTGCAGACTCAGTGTTAACTGAGTCAGTTGCACAGGGCAAATAAGCCCCAATTGACAAGCCCATTTGGGGCTTCTAAAAAATTTGCAAAAATCTACTAAAATGGTAATAAGAAATAAGACCAGCTGAAGTTTTTAAAACACCAAGTTCCACTAGATTTGACCCAGAAATGAAACAATTAAAAATCCTCTCAGTTGAGCTCAAAACTGGAATTTCATGTTTTTGACTTTTGAAGCAAAAATGAAATGTTGACTTTATTGAACTTTGCAATCAATTTGTGGACTGAATGTGTTATATTATGATGAAATGACACTGCTGCAAGTTATCTCTATGTAATCTTAACACAAAACAAGTTTTTACTTTTACAAAATCCAAACAGTTAAGCTAGTGAGACAGTTTTAAGATGATGTTGACTTAGAGCTTATGTAGGCACAAAATTATGACAGAGATGAGTTCAACTGAGCTTAACTAACCTAAACCAACAAGTCTCAATCACAGAGCAACTCTCTAATACAGATTTAAGCACTGATCCAAACACCCTTTAATAACTGATATGCAAAGTAAAACTGAACTAAAGACTGAATTAAATAATACTATTGATCAAACTAAGTTTACCTAACCTAATTACACCTTAATTAACAGATTCCAACTACTTAAGGCTACAAACACAGATTATGCAAGAACTTGGAAATAACTTACACATGGTCCTTAGCCACAATGGCTTGAAACAATGAACCAATGAACTCTATCCTATATTATCCAACCCAATAGCTCTGAACTAACCCAAATCCATTTCTGAACCAACCCATATCCATTTCTGCATCATTTTTGCCCCAGTTTGACTTATGTTGACCAAATTCCAAAATAGCTTAAAACTTGGATACATGCTTACAAAAAGCTATGAGGAGCTTGCATAAGCTTATTTAAGCTTATAAATAAGCTATTGAAACTTTAATATCATATTTTGAGATTGAAAATTGCAACAGTTGACATAAAACATGAAATGTGAACAAAAGCTTGAATTGATACTTGATAACAGTTGCAATACACTGAAATGCTTTACTTTGATACAATGAAACTTAAAAATACAATTAAAAATCTATTTAAGACTAAGAATTTAGAAGACGACATACATTCTTAAAAATAAACTAATTGCTGCCTTTGCTTCTCTGTCTTTCTCCTCTTTTTATACCCAAACTGTCTTATCTCTCTCCTCTGAGTGAATCCCAGCAATAATATTGACCATTGGATGCCTTGGAGAGATGTTGGCCATTCGATGCATTTTGGCGCCAAAACTTGTTTTAACAGCTGGGGGGTTGAGTGTTAGGTTGAAGGTGCATTAAATGCACCTTGGCTTGGGGTGAGGTGGAGGGTAGGAGTAGGGTGATGATGGTGGACAGGGGTTGAGTATTGCAGGTGGTTGCAGGGGGAGGGTGATGATGGTGGTATCTCGTGAGTGGGAGGTAAAAGGAGAGTCAAAAGGGGTTTGACTGGAATATTAAAAGGGAAAGGTCCAAAATGTAATTGACAGGGGTCACAAGGTTTAAGGCAGGGGTCCAATTTGGTTTTGACAAGGCCAAGGGTTGTAAAGGTTTAAAACACAAGGACCTATTGTGCAATTTCTGAATTTTGAGGGACTAGATCTGCCATATTTGCAAAATTGCTCCAAGGGACTAAAAGTGACAAGCTCCAATAGTATAAGGACCAATATTGACATTTTCCAATTTCCAAGGACCATTTTTGCTAAATTTTAAACTTGGAGGACCAAACTTGTAATTTCTCAAAACTTTTGACATTTTTCACCAAAGGACTAATTTTGACAACTTATGATTTTAAAAGGACCTTTGGTGATTTTTCTTTTGAAATTATGTGCTCAGGGACTATTTCTGACAATTTTTGAAACTTGGGGGACTGAAACTGCCAATTATGCAAACTTAGCTCATTTTTCATCTGATTTTAAACATTTTGCATCTGAAACATATAAAATGCAATTTTGGAATATTTTCAGTATTTTGATGCATTTCTGAGCATTTTTAAACGTTTTGCAGTTCAGATTTAACCAAAAATGATGAGTATTTACACACTCATCAATCCCCCACACTAAACTATTGCTAGTCCCTAGCAATCTTTTGAGAAACACATAATGGATTTGAATCTCTTTACGAAAAGCCATTACTTCTGGAGTAGCCAAATGTTTAAGTTCAAGTAAGAACCATGGTACACCGATAACCATGTGATTTTGAGCAAACCACCAGCTTCCAACGGATTTGATTTGTCTTTACCAGAAGCCGTTTGCTCTGGACTAGCCAACTCTTAGATAAATTATCAATATTATCTTTGGTGAGCTGATTACCAATTATGGTTTTTCCACTGCCTTTACCACAAGCCATAAACTTGCGGGCTAGCCAACTCTTCACTTTTAAGGATATGGTGAGCTGAATACCATACAATTTTGGGCAAATTGCAAGCCGTCAACGGATTTGAGATATCTTTACCAAGAGCCGTTTGCTCCTGGATTAGCCAATCCTTCTGTTTATTAGACATGGCGGACTGATAACCAATTGAGTAAGTGCAAAAACACTTACTCCAAAAAAAATTTTGGCCAAAAATGGGGGAATTAGGCGGTATAATTACATGATAAAATTCGTGATAATTCCCCCCCACACTTAGAAATGAATATTGCCCTCAATATTCAAAGTACCGGCGGTTATGCCGAAACTGAGAACGTAAAAGGGAAATATTGCGGCCATTTTTTTTTTTTTTTTTGAGAAAACTTATATACACAACATGTGGGGCAACCCCCCCCCCCCCACTAGGGTGGTAGAAAGATAGAAAGAAGTCAGAAATATGGGTGAAAACCCATATGGCATGCTACTGTTTTTGATTACCGAGTCGCTAGCTTGACTCGACCCCGAATTAATTGGTTCATGGGGAAGCAAAGTGGAAGAAACAATCTCCATCGGACTTTCATTCAAGACGTTTGGACAAACATTTGAAGCACGTGAAAGTTCCACACCGATGAGATATACATAGAACCGGCTCAAAAATGATAAATGAAAATGCCGGGGTCAAAGATAGTGTCTTCATTCCCGAAGGAGTGAAGAACAGGAGAAGTGACAGAATATATGAAGAAAAGAAAGAAAATCATGATAGAAATCATGACTAACTCTTCATCCTCAATAGGAGAATTCATAGTTTCATGAATCTCATCAGTTAAGCTTGCTTGATCAAGACATATTATGGGAGTGTCTAGATCAAAGTAGAAATTATCATACTCCGGCGGAGATATGATATGAGTGAGTTCATCTGAGAACTCCATGAAGGTGAGTGACTCATATTCAGAATTGATATGAGTGGGTTCACTGGTGAACTCCTCCAATGTAAATGATTCATAATCGGGGAGAGAATTATGAGAATGAAAAGTGGTACTGCCACTAATCTTCTCTCCCATATTATCAAAACAGAAGGCTTTCATTTCCGGATTAGAATCATCGGAAAGAATGTCACTACCCTTAATGGGGATAGGAGATGAAATAGGTTTCTCTTTGAAAGCCTCGATTTTAGAAATGAGAAGACTGACATTCAGTAATGTTGCACGAAGTGCTTCATCTTTGATTTCAGTGTCAGTAACTCCATCATTCTCTTCTTCTAAGCTAACAAGCTCAGAAGGTAAATCTTCCACATAAACGATGTCTCCACAAGATAACGAATCGTCATCATTAGAATCGGAGAACATCTCAACATGATCTTTTGGGAAGATAAGAGGGGTAGGGATATCACACAAATGCTCGAGAATTCCCTGTGACTCTCTTGGGATTGGGACAAGGTTCTCAACACTAGACTTTATGAATTCGTCTGATTCCTTTTCAGGAACAGTGTCAAGATGCTCGTCCCCCATGTTCAGAGAGTGAGTGGGAGCTTCGGGTGTGATAGCAGTTGTTTGAGATGGAATCTCAACTGCTGGGATATCAACTGACTGAGGGAGTTGAGAAATAATATCCTTAAAAGAAATACTCTCCTCGTCATCATCATACATAGCTGCCTTAAGAAATTGGGAACGCCTTAGAGCTGCTTGCTCTAGGACTAATAATTCTTCCCTAGATTTGCGGGCCTCTCGTTCTTCTCGTTCTTTGGCTAGCAATTCTCCCATGGTCTTTTCACCACTCACTTGATTCTTAAAGTTACGAATCATATCATCAAGTGTTTTCATTACGGTTTCAAAATCTTGGGAAATTTCTTGAGACAACGGCTCAGGTGGAGTTTGAACCGCATGATACTATGGAGGTTGGAAATTGTCAAACCTGTGAGAGTCATGATTGTTACAAGGAAATGGATTCCCTATTTGACAATCAGAGCTGAAGTGGGGACCTCCACAGTACTCACAACAGTAAAACTGCTGAGTCTGGACAGGTGAATTATATGGATATTGGTCATAACCAAAGTTCTGAGCATCACTGGAAAACTGTTCATAGACAAACGTGTTTCCGGATTGACACTCAAATCCTTGGTGAGGACCTCCACAAAATTCACAGCAGTTATGTTAATTATATGAAGATAAGTCGGGCTGTGGTGGGTAATTGGAAAAGTTTGAGGGGTCGTTAAATGAGTTCGGATTAGGATCATAATCAAATGAATTCCTCGAACCACAAAACAAACAACTCCCGTTATGAATATCATTACCACATTGTACACACGTACACCAACGACAGGGTGAACCAAAAAGAGGTTCACCACAACCGACGCAAGGAATAAACGACTTCATTTGAGAGTAATGAGAAAGAATCGGTTCATTCAAAGCATCAACAAAACCAATATGGTGATCCGAATGACTATCAAGTCTCGAAGAACATTTTGAAAAATCCGGATGTGGGACAAGTGGTGTGCTCTGAGAGCTAGCAATTTCCACCACTTCCGTTATGGTCTCTGGTTCTGGTTCTCGAGAAACGTGAAGATTAGGCAAGTCATTCTTGCTAGTCACCGGTGTTTGAACGGGTTCATCGTAATCAATTCTGATTCTCGACCTTTTTTCATCGGCATGAATTTGTTCAATTAGATTACGGGCTCTAAATTCAAAGAGATTGTCCTCGTAACCCTCGGTGGGTGCTTGAGGTAACACTAACATTCGAACGGGTTTGTCAACATTAGAACGTATTTCGGGATGTGGCGTGGGGTCGAAATAACTTTGAAAAGACTTTTTGATGGATAATTCGCACAAATCGCAAAATTCGCTTGAACTAGGCCTTCCACACCGCTCACACACGTACTTCTGACAATGATGTTGATCCTTTTCCATACACCGAAGATGATCATCGTCATTAGAATTAAACATATAGAGGGTTAAGAAGAGAATCAAATGGTCATGAGGATAAAGATGAGTATTTTTGGATTTTTATAAGAAAATATAAATATATATAGATGGATGGTATGAACAAAGAGTGAATATTCAAATCACTAATCTGCTAGACGGAAGATAATTAGCACAGCTCCCCGGCAGCGGCGCCAAAAATTTGATCCGTGCTAAACCGTCAAGTTTTCTCACACAAGCCGGCCACTTGTGAATGGCCGACCGTAAGAAACTTAAAACGGTTCAGACACGAATGCAATGAAGATCAGGGGAATATAGTGTTTCCCCGGGTCGTTATGTCCCAGCGAGCTATGCAATGAATCACCAAACGTATAGTGATCGAGAGATTTGAACCGAAAAGAGATTTGTGATTATTATAACTACAGAAAAAGCCTATAAATTACAGAGGCTTAAATGCAAATTAAAGAAAATTAAAAAGATAAAAAATATTAAATAAACGCTATCACTATTTTTAAAATGATGTTTTTGATTTTATGTTTTATAAAACTGAATTAAAAACTACGCGACGTACAAATGAAAATATGAAACTTACATAATATTAATCCTAAAAATATGAAAATGATATTTTTACAAACCTAATGATAAAAGAAAATTTTTAGAAAAAGAAAATTATTTTTATAATTATTAAATTAATTATTATTAATTAAAAACTAACTTTAACTATTTAATAATAGCCTAAAATACAAGAAAATATGAAATAAAGCTCGAAAAATAAAATTATGACTTAGAAAAATCTAAAATATCAAAAGAGAATTTTCAAAACTATTTTTATATTTTTCTGATTATTTTTCTATTTTTTATGAATTAAAAACTATTTAAAACTACTTAAATTACTTAAAAATACAAATTTAACTAAGAAAAATCTGGAAAAATATTTTTTTTGACTTTTTATATTTATCTTAACTTAGGAAAAATGAAAAATTATTTTTTTGAAACTTTTCTGAATTAATTGGATTAAAAGCTAATTAAAAAGACTTAAAAACTGATTTTAATTAAGAAAAATAGTAAACTGACCAAGAAAAATCTGAAAAATTCAAGATAAACCTAAAATAATATTGGGAATTTATGAAAAATATAAAAACAGGGGCTTGTGTGCAAGAAAATGAAACTGCTAAGCAAGTGCTTATAAATAAGCACTTTGAAATAAGCAAATGACTACCAAAGAACACCAACTGATGACAGAAGCTATAATAAGCTACAAGAACCCAATTGCCACTTATCACAACTGTCCTAAACTACTATTGAGCTGATTTGAACAGATTTGATGAATTGAGTTTTGTGCTAAAATCAGATTTGAGGTGCTCACTTTAAGCCAAAGAATAAGCCACTCAAAGAGCTGAAACTCAAAACTAAAAGAAGGAACTTAGAGTAGACCTGGGCAAGAACCTATAAACCAAAAGCCAGACTTAGATAAGCTCAACTGAGCTTGTGGCAGGCCCTGCAAGACCCTGTGCAGACTCAGTGTTAACTGAGTCAGTTGCACAGGGCAAATAAGCCCCAATTGACAAGCCCATTTGGGGCTTCTAAAAAATTTGAAAAAATCTACTAAAATGGTAATAAGAAATAAGACCAGCTGAAGTTTTTAAAACACCAAGTTCCACTAGATTTGACCCAGAAATGAAACAATTAAAAATCCTCTCAGTTGAGCTCAAAACTGGAATTTCATGTTTTTGACTTTTGAAGCAAAAATGAAATGTTGACTTTATTGAACTTTGCAATCAATTTGTGGACTGAATGTGTTATATTATGATGAAATGACACTGCTGCAAGTTATCTCTATGTAATCTTAACACAAAACAAGTTTTTACTTTTACAAAATCCAAACAGTTAAGCTAGTGAGACAGTTTTAAGATGATGTTGACTTAGAGCTTATGTAGGCACAAAATTGTGACAGAGATGAGTTCAACTGAGCTTAACTAACCTAAACCAACAAGTCTCAATCACAGAGCAACTCTCTAATACAGATTTAAGCACTGATCCAAACACCCTTCAATAACTGATATGCAAAGTAAAACTGAACTAAAGACTGAATTAAATAATACTATTGATCAAACTAAGTTTACCTAACCTAATTACACCTTAATTAACAGATTCCAACTACTTAAGGCTACAAACACAGATTATGCAAGAACTTGGAAATAACTTACACATGGTCCTTAGCCACAATGGCTTGAAACAATGAACCAATGAACTCTATCCTATATTATCCAACCCAATAGCTCTGAACTAACCCAAATCCATTTCTAAACCAACCCATATCCATTTCTGCATCATTTTTGCCCCAGTTTGACTTATGTTGACCAAATTCCAAAATAGCTTAAAACTTGGATACAGGCTTACAAAAAGCTATGAGGAGCTTGCATAAGCTTATTTGAGCTTATAAATAAGCTATTGAAACTTTAATATCAGATTTTGAGATTGAAAATTGCAACAGTTGACATAAAACATGAAATGTGAACAAAAGCTTGAATTGATACTTGATAACAGTTGCAATACACTAAAATGCTTTACTTTGATACAATGAAACTTAAAAATACAATTAAAAATCTATTTAAGACTAAGAATTTAGAAGACGACATACATTCTTAAAAATAAACTAAGTGCTGCCTTTGCTTCTCTGTCTTTCTCCTCTTTTTATACCCAAACTGTCTTATCTCTCTCCTCTGAGTGAATCCCAGCAATAATATTGACCATTGGATGCCTTGGAGAGATGTTGGCCATTCGATGCATTTTGGCGTCAAAACTTGTTTTAACAGCTGGGGGGTTGAGTGTTAGGTTGAAGGTACATTAAATGCACCTTGGCTTGGGGTGAGGTGGAGGGTAGGAGTAGGGTGATGATGGTGGACAGGGGTTGAGTATTGCAGGTGGTTGCAGGGGGAAGGTGATGATGGTGGTATCTCGTGAGTGGGAGGGAAAAGGAGAGTCAAAAGGGGTTTGACTGGAATATTAAAAGGGAAAGGTCCAAAATGTAATTGACAGGGGTCACAAGGTTTAAGGCAGGGGTCCAATTTGGTTTTGACAAGGCCAAGGGTTGTAAAGGTTTAAAACACAAGGACCTATTGTGCAATTTCTGAATTTTGAGGGACTAGATCTGCTATATTTGCAAAATTGCTCCAAGGGACTTAAAGTGACAAGCTCCAATAGTATAAGGACCAATCTTGACATTTTCCAATTTCCAAGGACCATTTTTGCCAAATTTTAAACTTGGAGGACCAAACTTGTAATTTCTCAAAACTTTTGACATTTTTCACCAAAGGACTAATTTTGACAACTTATGATTTTAAAAGGACCTTTGGGGATTTTTCTTTTGAAATTATGTGCTCAGGGACTATTTCTGACAATTTTTGAAACTTGGGGGACTGAAACTGCCAATTATGCAAACTTAGCTCATTTTTCATCTGATTTTAAACATTTTGCATCTGAAACATATAAAATGCAATTTTGGAATATTTTCAGCATTTTGATGCATTTCTGAGCATTTTTAAACGTTTTGCAGTTCAGATTTAACCAAAAATGATGAGTATTTACACACTCATCAACGTCTAGTTCAGGAATGCAAAAAGTAATTCAACCAACTAATGTTCCCATAATTCCTTCTACAGGAGTAATCAGTGACATAAAAGCAAGCGAGTCAAAGCCTCCACGAAATAGCAAGAAAGATAGGACCTCGCAAGCTAGGAATGTGCATTGGAAGAGAGTTGAAGA
Organism: Chrysanthemum seticuspe; assembly: GCA_019973895.1. NCBI lineage: Eukaryota > Viridiplantae > Streptophyta > Magnoliopsida > Asterales > Asteraceae > Chrysanthemum > Chrysanthemum seticuspe. The sequence goes on from BPTQ01000002.1 coordinate 130,644,540, forward strand.
TCACCCTAGGAATATTAAGTTTGAGTTGAATAAAACGAATCGTGTTGATTCTAGTATTAGCTATAAGCGTACTGTAATTAATTCGAATTCTGCTACTATCCGCAAACCATGTAATGATGACTGCTTGATTTCTGTTACTAATCATGAATGTGGTGCGAATGCTTTATCTAATGCTGTCAAATGCCCAGTTAAAACTGTTAATGTTAAAAATCTAGCTAAGAAGGCTAAAAGGCAAAGGCGAAAGAAAGTTAGAAAACAGTGGAAACCCACAGGAAGGGAATTTAGTAATATAGGTTATCAATGGATACCTACTGGCCGTAAGATTAATGAGTTGTGCCCTAAATTTGCTAAGTCAATGCCCACTAGAAAATGGATGCCTACTGGTAGAACTATTCCCTTAAGAAGTGAACATACTTTGAATAGGTCAAATACGGACACTAGCACTGCATCTATTTCTGATGATTCCATTGTTTCTACTTCTGATGTGGGTGTTCCAATCACTGTTACTAACCAAATGGAAAACATTCTTGCATGAGGATCCCAGTTATCCATTCTTGTCTGTGTTCAACTGCAGATCGTTCAAATCATTCTGTGGTACCCGGACTCAGGTTGTTCCAAGCATATCACTGGAGACTGGTCAAGGATCATGAACTTTGTGAGTAAATTCATCGGGACTGTTAGATTCGGGAATGATCATTTCGGTGCAATTATAGGTTATGGAGACTATGTTGTAGGAGATAGTGTGATTTCCAGGGTGTATTATGTTGAAGGTCTTAGACATAATCTATTTTCTGTTTGACAATTTTGTGACTCTGACTTAGAAGTGGCCTTCAGAAAACATACTTGCTTTGTTAGAGAACTTGATGGTGTGGAACTTCTCAAACGAACTCATGGTTCAAACCTATACACCTTCTCTATCGAAGACATGATGAAATCTTCACCCATCTGCCTGCTGTCAAAGGCTTCTAAAACTAAGTCATGGCTATGGCACCGTCGTCTCAATCACTTGAACTTTGGTACCATAAACAATCTTTCCAGAAAGGACTTAGTAAGAGGACTACCTAGACTTAAGTATGAAAGGATCATCTTTGTTCAGCATGTCAATTGGGAAAAAGCATGAAATATGCCCACAAGCCAAAACCCACAAACTCAGTAATGGAAGTTCTTCATACCCTTCATATGGATCTGTGCGGACCAATGAGAGTGCAAACGATAAATGGGAAGAAATACATTCTAGTAGTTGTTGATGACTACTCTCGATTTACTTGGGTAAAGTTTTTGAGGACAAAGGATAAAACTCCAGATGTCATCATCAAACTTATCAAACAGCTTCAGGTTCGACTCAAAAATACTGTTAGAATTGTTCGAACAGACAATGGCACAGAGTTTGTTAACAAAGACTTAATTCAGTTTTATGAAAGTGTTGGAATCAATCATCAAAGAAGTGTTCCATGAACTCCTCAACAGAACGGTGTAGTTGAAAGACGAAATCGAACTCTTGTGGAAGCCGCAAGAACAATGCTAATTTATTCAAAGGTTCCAATGTTTCTATGGGCTGAAGCCATTGCCACTGCTTGCTACACCCAAAATCGTTCTCTTATTCACACCTCTCATGGAAAAACTCCATATGAACTTGTCCATAAACGAAAACCTGATCTATCCTACCTTCATGCGTTTGGAGCTTTATTTTATACAACTAATGACGGTCAAGATTTAGGTAAAATAAAAGCTAAAGCGGACATTGGAGTATTTGTAGGATATGCACCAAACAGAAAAGGATACCGAATGTACAACATGAGAACCCGAAATATCATGGAAACAATTCACGTTACGTTCGATGAGCTGACCGGTCAAATGGCTCCAGGACAATCCAGTTCTGGACCCGCATTTCAACCTTCATCAAGTAGTCCTATTAGTTCTAACCTTGCTTCTAATCCCTTACCAGCAACTCCTTATGTACCTCCTTCAAAAGATGACTTAAAGAAATTATTTGATCCAATATTTGATGAACACTATGAGCCAAGTGCTAATGATATGTCAATTCCATCAACAGAGACTACTTCTATCCCTGTCAATGAAGATAACCCTTCAGTTTCAATGTCATTAAGTCAATAAGCGCCTGCTGCTGATCACTCTGTCTCATCAACAAATCATCAATCATCAAGTGTACATCATGGAATTGTTTCTGGCACCCATGATGAAGTTAATCCCTTTGCTACTACCGAAGATGCCCCCTTTGAAAACATATTTGCTCTTGAATCTTCATCAGAACCATCTTCATCAGGAGATATCGACTCTGCTACTTCAGTTCCTCAACAACAACCACATGAACACCTTAGAAAATGGACACATGATCATCCATTGGACAACATCATTGGAAACCCTTCTCGTCCAGTATCCACACGGAAACAACTTGAAACCGATGCCTTATGGTGCTTCTTCAACTCCGTACTCTCTAAGGTCGAACCAAAAGATGTTAAAACCGCCATGAATGAAGACAGCTGGTTCAATGCCATGCAAGAAGAAATTCATGAGTTTGATCGACTAGATGTATGGGAATTAGTACCTGCTCCAGATTATGCAATGATCATTGCTCTAAAGTGGATCTTCAAAGTAAAACTTGATGAGAATGGTGATGTTTTAAAGAACAAGGCTCGATTGGTTACAAAAGGATACCGTCAAGAGGAGGGTATTGACTTTGAAGAATCATTTGCTCCAGTTGCTCGTATCGAGGCAATCAGAATCTTCTTGGCTAATGCTACAAGTAAGAACATGGTAGTCTATCAGATGTATGTAAAGACGGTTTTTCTCAACGGAGATTTTAAAGAAGTCGTATACGTCTGCCAACCTGAAGGCTTTGTGAATCCAGAGCATCCTACTCACGTCTATCATTTGAAGAAGGCTCTTTACGGTTTAAAGCAAGCTCCAAGGGCATGGTATGATACGCTATCAAAGTTTCTTCTATCTACTGGTTTCTACAAAGGAGCAGTTGATCCGACATTGTTCACCAAAAAGTCAGGAAAACATTTAATTCATGATCAAATATATGTTGATGATATTATTTTTGCCTCGACTGACCCCAATGAATGTGACCGTTTTTCAAATGAAATGGGTTCCAAATTTCAAATGTCAATGATGGGAAAAATGTCATTTTTCTTGGGATTACAAATTTCACAAAGTCCCGGAGGCATTTTTATAAATCAATCTAAATATGCAAATGAGATTTTAAAGAAATTTGGATTTGATTCTTGTGACCCTGTTGACACTCCCATGATAGAGCATACAAAACTGGATGAGGACCACTCAGGGATCATGGTAGACCAAACGAAATATCGTAGTATGATTGGATCCCTGATGTACCTCACAGCCAGTAGACCAGACATTCTGTTCGTTGTTTGCATGTGTGCTAGATATCAGGCTAAGCCTACCAAAACGCACCTTGAAGCGGTTAAACGGGTCTTTCGGTATCTCCAAGGAACCATCAATATGGGACTTTGGTACCCGAAGGACACCGGTATGTCACTAACAGCCTATTCAGATGATGATCATGCAGGATGTCAAGATACACGTCGAAGTACGTCTGGAGGTGCTCAGTTTTTGGGTGATAAGCTTATGAGCTGGTCTTCAAAGAAACAAATACGTACTTCTATTTCCTCTACAGAGGCTGAATACATAGCCATGTCATCTTGTTGTGCTTAAATCCTATGGATAAGATCCCAATTATCTGACTATGGCTTTGACTGAATACCAATTAGCAGACATCTTCACCAAAGCTCTTCCTAGAGAACGTTTTGAGTTTATCCTCCCACGACTTGGTCTAAAGAGTCGTCAACCGGAAACACTCAAACGTCTTCAAGAGGAAGACGAGGAGTAAAGGTCTTTCTTCATCCATCTCTTGTATATATTTATTCGAAAAGCAAAATATAAAATTTCAAAATCTACGAAAAGCAAATAGAAAAATATAAAACTTTCAAAAAATCCATAAAAATTTGAAAATTTTGAAAAATCCCAAAAATATTGTTAGTTTGTCATGTTTTTTTTCTTTTTTCCTTGTTCGATATCATCTACGGATTTTGTGTTGTCATTCAAAGAATGACACGGGTGTTTAGATGTTGTTCGAATATTATATATATATATATATATATGTATATATATATATATATATATATATATATATATATAGGGAAGGGATCGGGTGCGTATTCAATTTTAAGTAGGGATGGTGCGGATAATATCACAGTAGCTTTTTAAAAAAAAAAAATCAAAAAAATCTGAAAAAATTAAAAAAGTAAAGAGGATTATAAATTATTAAGAATCGCTGAAAAAAATTTCAGAAAAAAAATCGATTTCTTGATTAAAGGTATTGTGATATTAAGGTCGATTTTGACTTTTTTACAAAAGTCAAGATCTGATCTTAATATCACATAAACCTTTTTTATTTTAATACAAATTGTTAAAATCACACTAACTTTTTTTTGATATCACACTACTTTTTTGTTTTTTTACTAAATATTATTAATATCACCGTTACTTTTTTAATAAAAAAATGTTAATATCACGGTTTCTTTTTATTATCACAGGTACTTTTTCTTTTTTTAATATAATTGTTAATATCACCGTAACTATCATATGTTTTTTTAATAAAATTGTTAATATCATAGTAAATATCATATGTTCCTTAATATCACGGTTCAATTTTACATGTAAAAAAGCTTAATATCACATTTGGTTTTATAATATCACCATTTTATAATATCACAACTTCTTAATATCACAATAGAACTCATAATATCGTTAATATCACGGTAGGACTCATAATCAAAAAACTAAAAAGTGCTCAGAAAAATCTGGAAAAATAAAAAAATGAAAGAAGCTAACACTAGTAAGGTTCGCTCAAAAGGAAAAAAATTAAAAAAATCGTTTACATGGTCAATTGCTACCGTGAAGTTATTGCAGATCTTGACTTTTTTACAAAAAGTCAAGATCAAATCTGAAATGGGGCGGTCCAGATCTATCCGTACGTCCGCACTAAAATTAAAAATCCGCACATGATCCTCACTCTATATATATATATATATATATATATATATATATATATATATATATATATATATATATATATATATATATATATATATATTTGGGAGAAAGTGAAACAATGGTTTATAGTCATTTCAGTCTATAACCCATTTTTTAAAGAAAGAACAGAGCCATGCTTTATCTTGTTTTTCAAATCTCATGCTCTGATTCTATAAACAAATATTTGCTATCTAATGAAAACTAATTGCTTTGAAAAATACCTCGGACTCAATTTTTGAAAATCATCTGGACTTATAATTTGTCAAAATCTCTATCTCTCAATCAACAACTTATGTCATTGATTGAGGGGGAGAATTATTTCAATTAAATCAAAAGGTTATTTGTCATACAACTGTTTTCAAAAGATACTAATGCATGTTTAATCTTTGGAGTTTCAAGTCTCAAAGTTGAAACTTATCAGTTAAATGTCTTCATAAGCAAGTCACATCTCTCCTTAAAAGCATTCAAAAACAATTTAAATCTATAGAGATCACAAATCTCAAATGATTTGAAAATTGTGATCGGGGGAGAATTTGTGATTTAAATTGGATTTAAACTGATGATTCGATAAATGGTTTCACAAGTGTTTAGCAAGCTTTCCTCCCCACATGTGCCAAACGATTTCAAATTTTTCATGCACATGTTGAGGGGGAGCATCCTTTTAAAACCACAAAGAATTGAAACGTGATTGATTTGTCTCTAAGTGCAGTTTACTTCTAATATGTGCAAAACTCTTTCAAACTTCGAGGCACATATTGAGGGGGAGCAAACTTATGAAAACCTCATCCTTCCCCAATATGATTTATCTACTTGATTTGATCAGGGAAGTGATGTTGATATCGTTTAGAAAATCGTAATCAAAGAGTTAATTCTTCCTCTTGCCTCCGTGTGCCATGTTGAGGGGGAGCTCTCTTTTTCTAAAAATATCAAAAACAATTCAGGTACAAAAGGCTTTGATAATATATCACAAGTATCTGGATTGATTTTTCAAATGGTTTTCAATTGGTTTCAACGGCAGATGAACTATACCAAATAGACCGACCAAATTTACTTTATGTATGGTGGTATAAGGATGGTTAGGTTAGGTATTCGTTCCCATGATCCGCCAGAACCGGAGGGATCTACCCAGGGACAATCCACTAGATAGTGTAGAGTCCTTAGGTATGATGAAAAAAGGAGAAAAGTGAGACATGGGAAGAGTGCGAACTGAGATAGAGCTAAAACTGGAATAAACCCAACAAGGTTCTAGTTATGAAGTCTCGGTAAGCACTGAAGGGGTTAAGGAATGAAAAAGAATTGAATGTGAAAAGGGTGAAAAGAAATAGCCCTCCAATAATTTAACCTTAGGGCAGAAACCGGGTTCAACACATATGCTACTGGTGGTTACTAAGGTAACACTGGTATTGAAGACAAGACGTCATGGACAGTGACGCACTGCACTAAACTTCCCAAGCTACTCAAGTTCCTCTTAAAAGGGATTGTTTCATTCTCACGGGGAAGCGACATTATCTATCGACTTTCTCTTAGAGTTTGTTGATATTGAAGAAGGAGACTCTCTCCCTAGTCTCCGGCATCGGAACCAAATATGCACAATTGAGTCTAGAGCCACAAGATCATCAAATAAATCTTATTAGGATACTGTCTATGAAGACTCTCTATTTCACACAATATGGAAAGAGAGATTATGTCTCATGAGTCCTACGCATTATCCTTGTGGTATTGCCAGAACATCTGAGTGATATGTAAACATATTCACAATGAAGATGGAAAGCCTTCTGGAGCCAACATCAAACAAGCTCCTGGTGGGTGGCATGTGAGATCTATCCAATAGATCAACCATGTGACAACTGAACAGAAACAATGGGGAGATTCAATCTTTTGAATTAATCCTGGTTCAGGTTATGGATTGACGGATACCTTTGAAAAACCGGTCGTTGTGCTTAAAAACTCATTTCTTTAGCACATCGACTGTGTACTAATATTTCAAAATAAAAGGTGTTTATGATTGATAATTGATTTTCATTAAAACCTTCGTTGTATTGCAAAAAAAATTTATATTGAGCAGTACACGATTGTTTTTCAAATCATTTTCATCAATCAGTGAATCTCAATTCGCTGGTTCACTCACTCCGTGTTGTCTTCTTTGAGATGTTCCGGTTTGAGAACAGCTAGAGCAGCTGCGAAACCCTGTCAAGGAAATTCTCCATAATTATACCTGATCACAGAAAGTACTTTTACTGATCAACAGGGAACCGTGGGGTATACCTTAATTCAACGAAAGTGATCAAAGACACTTTCGTGCACTTTGTTGCTAACTGTTGTATGCAGGTACGCCCGACGTTTGTAGCTGATCAGAATGAAGCGGTCAATCCATAGCCGCATGCTCACTCAAACACATTCACTTCTAAAGAAATCATGATTAGTGCATCAATGACTCTGATATTTTCACTCCATGCTTCTGCTACGCTGCTGAAAATATCATGAATCAACTAAAGCTTCCGCTACTCTGATAAGAAGAAATTATGATCCAGAATGTGAGCATGTCGGTCCAAATGTCACAACATCACATAATACCAACACCACAATGGAAGAGTCAGAGATTTATGTTAGCTGATGATCTCAATGCTGGCTCAAAACTCATCATCACGTGGATCAGATAAAGACCTCCACATTGATTATCCAAACATGCTAAAATGAAGAATCAATGACTACGAGCTACTGGGTAAAGAACAGGAACAAGAATCCAAGAACAATCTTAATGTAATATCTGTTTGTATTCAATGTAATTTGAGGTGACCTCCCTTGGGGGAGATTGTTAGGATTTAGTAAATCCGGTTATTAAAGTGTCGGTCACCTCAAGTATATGTAATCGTTAGAAAGCTCATAGTCGTAGTTATTTTGAAGTTAAGTAGTATTTAGTTAAGTAACATCGTGGAGGACGGACGGGTCTTTACCCACTATATGCCTGATCCACAGCCCGTAGGTGGCAATTTGTGTAAGACTATAAATACTCTCTACCTCCCAAGGTAGAGAGTTGGAGCTAATAGTAATACTTTCATTTTCTCTCACTAAGTTGTCAAACCTCTAACTCTTTCTCTCTCTAAAACCTTGAATTATACGCCCCACTTGATCATGTTATGATGTGTTTGTGAAATCCAATATGTTACAACACTAAACTGTCTTTCTATACCCTTAGCTACACAGAACTGATTCATCACATCATTCTTAAACTCAGTTCCATTATCACATCTGATTACCTTGACTTTATGGTTTACTAGATTTTCTATCTTAGTAATGAAACTCTTGAGGATCTCACTAGTTTCATTCTTAGCAGCTAAAAAGTATACCCAAGAAAATCTACTATAATCATCAGTGATAACTAGGCAGTACTGCTTATGGTTCAAACTTTTAACAAAGGTAGGTCCAAATAAGTCCATATGAAGCATAAACAGTGGTTGTGTTATGGTGTTAACAGTTTTGGACTTAGAAGAAGCTCTATGTTGTTTTCCTTTCTGACAAGCCACACAAAGTTCCTTACACTCAAAAACCTTAGAAGGTAACCCTCTTACTAAGTTGCCCTTTACAAGTTTATTGATTGTTTTGAAATTAAGGTGACCCAGCCTTCTATGCCACAATTTAGACTCATCAACTGATGCCTTAGCAAACAAACAAGTTAAGGACCTATTAGGAAGTACATCTTTAAGATCAAAACAATATATGTTTTCTTTCCTAGGTATCCTTAACTGCACAAATTTCTCATTAGGCATATTAAAATCAGGTGACAACACCACACACTCAGTTTCCCCAAAAAGTACCCAGTTTTTCTTATCACAAATTTGAGAAACACTGAATAAATTGTACTTTAATCCCTGTACCAGATAGACCTTTTCAAAGTCTAATTTTCCTGTTCTGATTGTGCCTCTGCCAAGTATCTTTCCTTCCTTTGGATCATAGCCAAATGCCACATAGCCTCCATCAAAGGCTTCAAAATCCTCCAGGTTTCTCCCATCTCAAGTCATGTGCCCAGAGCAACCACTATCAAAAATTCATTTGTCTTTTAGCTCATCTTGTAGATTGCCCTGCACATGAATTTAAACAAATTAGTTCCTTTTGTGGACCCAAGCCAATACTGACTTGGGTCTGCCCTGTGCATCAACATAATCAAATTTCTTTAGGTCCATTGATGCACAGCTGACATGCTGTAAAACCTTGGTCTTAGGCTTCTATTGACAGCTAGCTGAGGCCTTAGCAGCATAAAAATGGTTTCCAACCATTGTGTCAGTTATCACCTTTGGAATTTTTAAAACTTCTTTTGTATCAGAGGTGATATTTTGCTTAGCAGTGAATTGACTTTGCTTAGCCGTGTTTACATTTTGCTTAGCAGTGGTTGGAACCCATTCGGGTGCAGAAGTGACTATTGACTTTGTATTACACTTCCTCATTAACACTGCTCTAGGAATCATATTTTTGTTAGGATGAGGGATTGTTTTCTTTAAAAAGTTTTGATGATTTACCCTTCTCTAATGATTCCAAACTTGTGGTTGGTTTTTATAACAGTTTCTCTGTAAGTGCTCAAAACTACCACATGCAAAACAAGCATTCTTAACACATTGAAACTCATCTCCTAATCTGTTTAAAATTAGTCCATTGAAGTTTCTTTGATTTCCCCTAGGTACATATCTTTTCATCTGTTCCCTAGGTATCTCCTTGTACTCTACAACTTTCTTAGCAATTTGAGCTCCAAATCTAGGCATAAGGTTGGCTTGTTCAGAATCAACTTTCTTTACATTTTCTATCTTTTCAGGCTGATTTGATTCAGATCTATCTTCCTCAGAGTCTGATTCCCAATCTTCAATAGTGGGAGCATCAGATGTCTTAACATAACCTATCTTAGTTGTTTCAGTCTTACTAATCTCTTCTACAGGTTTGTTAAAACTGAATTCACTACTAAATGACAGTTCTTTTGTAGGTGGTGCATGTTTCATAAGAGAGGGTGGTGGCATATTGTTGTAACCTATCCCAGAATCCTTTTTCATTAATTGACAATCTATTGCTTTATGAACCAAATCAGAAGCAAATTATGTTTTAGCAACCCTAACAACATGTTTTTCTTTTTCTACTAGGGCTTCTTGTTTTACACTCTCTGCCTCTTCTAGTTTCTTTTTAAGCATCTTAATTTCTCTGTCCTTAAGATCAATTTCACCACCTAGTATATTAATCTTATCGACATACTCAAACTCACATTTAATACAGAAATTAAGTTTTTCTTCAACACTCTTAAGATCAATTTCACCACCTAGTATATTAAGTTTTTCATTAATTGACAATCTATTCCTTTTCTTTTTCAACCCCTACAACTCTTCTTTCAAGGTCTTAATCTCCTTTTTTAAGTGTGTAATGTCCTTGGCATGCTGCTTCTTTACATGTGCCAGGTCTTGTTGGAGAGATTCAACCTGTTTGGCTAATTTGGTACACATATCCATCAATTCCATTTGTTGCCCACTGCCCTCAACACTTCCAACTGTGTGACCTGTTGGGAGAGGTGAATCATGGGGCAATGGCTCAGATTCCTCCCTAGTTGGACTAGGTTGAAGTCTAGAACCACCATTGCTTGTTCCTAAACCAAAAGGATCAGGGACATGCTGTGTTGTAATGAGAGGAGTTGGCTGTTTGTGCCTCCTCTCATAGGTGTGAGAAACAGGTGGTGTATAATCAATGTTTGGAACAGTGATTATTGGTGAAGTTTGTACCTATGAAATCTTTGCAAGCATTTGAGGAAAAAGAGGTGTAATAGACCTATTGCCATATTTGTTCATATTTTGAAAAACTTTAGGCTTAAGGCAACGGATTTTATAAACTCTAGTGTGGGGTTGCAGTTGAAACTCATTTAGCACTGCTTGCACAAACCTTGGATACATCAAAATTTTTGTTGAACTCTTTACATTGCCTTGCATACTTAGAAAAATATATTTTGACCAACTAAAAGTCCTATCTAAAGCTAGAAAAACCAAAGGGTAAGCCATGGTTGAACTGAATTGTTCATAAGAAGTTTTCTTAGGACTTAGGCAATGCAAAAGAGTATGTCTCAAAAATCTCCAGTGGGGACAAAAACCACTCTTTTTGAAAGTAGCCTTTTTGTCAGTGGTATCATACCCCATGGATGAAAGATGTGTATGAATTTCAGGCTTGGGTAATGTGATGATACCATTGAGATCATCCAATTGGAGAATTCTCCTCAAGGATGCCTCAGTAACATCAATGGTTACCCCATCCATAGTGTCTCTAAGAGCATCCATTTTTTCATGTGTATCTCTAGTTTCAATGGTTATGGACTCAGCAGAAGTCCAAAACTGTTTGATTTGAGAGATATAGATTGTGGGATTAAGCAGTAAAGCATACCTTATATGGGTAGTATTAAGAAAGTCCACAATCTGATGAAAAACAGGGCCACTCTTCTCGTTTGACTTTTGTAACTAGGACACTTGGTTGTGCTCATCTGCAAAACTGATAGGTGCCATAGAATCTTTTGATGAAAAAGATATTGTGTCAGTATGAATTGAATGAATAACTCGCCAATTGAGAGAAAATATATAAACGGTTAGGGTTTTAGAGTTTTGCACAAGAAATATTATCTAAGGAAAAGATTTATCTTAAGAAGATAACTTATAAGTAGGAAAGTAGATAATCTTCTAAAAAATTTACCCTATTTATATATGGAAAGAAATTAACTCTCAACGGCTAGTAAAATTTTTGTTACAGACACAACAGTTGTAACGGCTAGATCAGCAGTGGTCAAAATAACACTGTCAGTGGAAACTGTGAACTAGCAGTGGGAATTTTTCACAAAGATTTTCAAAGAGCAGTGGTAAAGAAAAACATATGAAAATTGATCTGCCCTTTATCATAGTTTTTAGCAAACTACCAGCTATCAACGGATTTGATATGTCTTTACCATGAGCCGTTTGCTATGGACTAGCCAACTCTTAATCATAAATAATATGGTGAGTTGATAACCATATAGTTTTTGGTAAACTATCAACCATAAACGGATTTGTCAAGTCTTTACCAGTAGCCATTTGCTCTGGACTAGTTGATTCTTATGTGGGTTAGACATGGTGAATCAATAACCATTTGTTGTGTATCTCAGTTATACACCTTTTAAGATCAACTCCCATCTATGCTGCATAAAAGTTATTGAACAAGCAAAAACACAAGCACAAAAACATATACAAACTTATACAACAATGTTAGTACCCAGAGACTGCCACTCAACACCAAAGACCATTAGACACAAAAAGTTTATGGATTTAGCATTCCAATACTTGTTACCAAGTACTGAAATCTACCCACATCAAGTCCTTTTGTTAATAAATCAGCATAGTTGTCATCAGTATGGATTTTGACAACTTGAATTTGTCCTTTTTCATAACAGTCTCTTATGAAATGGTGTCTAATTTCAATATGTTTAGTCTTTGTGTGTTGAATTGGATTCTTAATAATGCAAATGGTACTGCTATTGTCAATATGAATGATGGTATTCATGAAATTGTACCCATAGTCTAAAAGTTGATTCTGAAGCCATAGAACTTGAGCACAGCAACTTGCAGCAACCACATACTCTACCTCAGTTGATGAATTAGCCACCATTGTTTGTTTCTTGCACTGCCATGACACTAACCTGTTGCCAAGAAATTGGCATCCACCTGTTGTAGATTTTCTATCCAAACTAGCTCCACCATAGTCACTATCTGAGTAAGTAACCAAATCTAGAGGAGATTCTCTAGGGTACCATTATCCCAGAGTGGGAAATGCTTTAAGATATCTGAAAATCTTCTTCACAGAAGTCAAGTGAGAGAATCTGGAGGGACTTGAAACCTTGCACATGCACACACTGCAAACATAATATCTAGTCTGGATGATGTAAGATACATCAAAGAACCAATCATAGACCTGTACATGTGTACATCAACTGCTTCACCACTATTTTCCTTCAAGAGTTGACGTGTAGTCTTGTCTGCAGGGGTGCTGGATGACTTTGCATCAGAGAACTTGAACTTCCTTAGTATCTCAGCCACATATTTATCTTGATTGATGAAAATACCATCTGGCCTTTGTTGTACTTGAAGTCCCAAAAAGAATGTGAGTTCACCCATAGAACTCATCTTGAATTCTTCCTTCATTGGCTTCTTAAATTCTTTGCACATCTCTGTCTTTGTAGATCCAAAAATGATATCATCAACATATACCTGAACTAACAAGATATCATTTTTGTCTTTCTTGATGAACAAAGTTTGATCCACTCTGCCTCTATGAAACCCATTATCAAGAAGATAAGTAGTTAAGGTTTCATACCATTTCCTTGGTGCCTGATGCAAGCCATACAAAGCTTTAACTACCCTGTACACTTTGTTAGGATAGTCAGGGTCTTCAAAGCCTGGAGGTTGTGAAACATATACCTCCTCATCAATCTGCCCATATAGAAAAGAACTCTTTACATCCATTTGATAGACTTTAAAGCCCATAAAGGATGCATAGGCTAAGAACAACCTGATTGCTTTAATTCGTGCAACTGGGGCAAACACTTCTTCATAGTTAATACCCTCCTCCTGAGTGTATCCTTGAGCCACAAGCCTAGCTTTGTTTCTGATAACAATTCCTCTTTCATCCTTCTTGTTTCTGAACACCCATTTAGTACCTATTACCTTCTTGCCAGAAGGCAAATCACAAAGCACCCAAACCTTTTGAAGCTTGAATTGGAGCAACTCTTCTTGCATTCCTTCCACCCAACTTTCATCTTCAAGTGCCTTGTATACATTCTTTGGCTCCATTTGTGACAGAAAACACATAAAGAGACATTCATTCTTGCATTCATGAGTCTTAGATTCATATATTTCACTAATGAATCCATGAATATCAGGCAGCTTTGTTTGTCTTCTAGTCTTCACAGGTGAATGGACATCCCCAATCACATTTTTAAGAGGATGTGATTTATGAATAGAAGTGTGGGGAGTCTGAGGAACTGCAATCTCACTTGGCATATTTGAGATTTCAACATCATTGGCTTGAGCTTCCTCTGTAACTGGAGTTGTAATTTCCACTTCTGGTGTTGCAGTGGAAACTTTTGGCCTAGCAGTGGAATCTGAATTTCCACTGCTTTCAGAATTTTCAGCATTCAAGTTACTACTTCCTTCCTTTCCAAAATCATTAGAAGGTTGAGCATCTCCAGTCTTTGGTATATCATCATTATATGCATAGTCCCAAAGTGGGAGACTGAATTCATCTTAATCATCTGCATGATCCTTTCTTGGTTCATCATCATCAAGAAACTCTTCTGAACCTGCAAAATCAAAAGAAGATGTACCTGTAGAGATAGGCACATAATTCATAGTATTGGTTAGAGTATCAAGATCAAACAGCCTTTCTGGACCAGTTCCTTTGAGATTTACTTTATTTTCTAGGAACTCAACATGTAGATTCTCTTCAATCTTTTGGGTTCTTAAGTTGAATACTCTAAAAGCTTTACTGACCATGGAATACCCAACAAAATACTCTTCATCAGATTTTTCTTCAAGCTTGCCCAAATAATCTATGGTATTGAGAATAGATACATGACATCCAAATGGTCTCATGAAGTCAAGGATAGGTGGTCTACCCCTAAATAACTCATAAGGTGTCTTGTTCTTGGTTTTTACCACTAAAACCCTGTTTTGCACATAACATGCAGTGTTAACTGCTTCAGCCCAAAAAGTGATTGGCAATTTTGAATCTGCCAACATGGTTCTAGCAGCCTCTATATGTGTCATGTTCCTCCTCTCAGCAACACCATTTTGTTGAGGAGTTCTAGCAACATTAAATTCTCTTTTAATACCTTTATCTCTGCAAAAATCATCCATAACTCTATTCTTAAATTCTGTCCCATTGTCACACCTAATCATTTTAACTTTCATATCATATTGGTTTTCAACTTCTGTGATAAAGATCTTAAGGATGCCAGTTGTTTCATCCTTGGTTCTAAGAAAGAAAACCCATGTAAACCTGCTAAAATCATCAGTCACTACAAGACAATATTTCTTTAGATTCAAGCTGTTCATGGATGTAGGACCAAATAAGTCCATATGTAACATTTGAAGTGGGTGAGCAATAGAGTTAACCAGCTTTGACCTGCAAGAAGCTCTGTGTTGTTTGCCTTTAAGACAAGCCACATAGGTTTGATCATTTTCAAATCTTTTCTGAGATAAGCCTCTCACCAAACCATCTTTGACAATCTTATTAATGGTTTTGAAATTAACATGACCAAGTCTTCTATGCCATAACATGGATTCATACATTGTGGCCTTTGCAAGCAAGCAAGCATAATCATCTTTAGCAACAATGTTGTTCATATCAAAGCTATATAAGTTGCCTTTTCTAGGAATCTTAAGAAGAATTTGACTTTCATCAGGCATCTTAAAATCCTTAGAGAGAACAAAGCACATATATTTGGTAAAAAGAACATTGTTCTTCTTGTCACACATTTGTGACAAACTAAAAAGATTATACTTAAGCTCTTTTATATAGTACACAGGTTCAAAGTCTAAGTTACCAGTTTTGATTACTCCTTTAGCAGTAACTTTTCCATTAACTCCACCTCCAAAGCTGACATAATGTCCATCATAATGTTCAAAATCTGAGAGATAGGACTTGTTGCCATTCATGTGCCTTGAACATCCACTATCTGTGTAGCATTGATCTGATCTTTTTGTCCTTGGATGTTCCTGCACATAAAAGTAAAGAGTTAGTTTCTTTTGGGAACCCAAGCCATATTTGACTTGGATCTGCCTCGTGTATCAATATAGTTAAATCTATCAAAGGTCATTGATACACCATTGGGATTGGTTGATGAGGTAATTTATTTAGGTTTCCATTCCCAATGTGCTGAGGCCTTCACAACATTGCCTATGTCCCCCTTTTCTTGTTTACAACCCTTGCAGTAGGAACTTTTGAATGAGGAGTGGAAATTGTTGGTTTGGTTTTAGGTACCCACTGTTGGTTATAATGAACCTTTTTATTTTGAAAAGTTATTTTCCCTGTTTGTGCAGATTTTTCAAAAGTTATTTTGGATTTTGCACTTGCAACAGGTGATTTAGGGTGAGCAGTGTTAACAGTTTTTGCAGTGGCAAAAGTTTAAAATCCACTTCTTAGGTGAACTGCTCTTGGGATCATTTTTCTGTGTGGATTAGGGTGCAAATTATTTTGAAACCTGTTAGAATCCACCCTTTTATTCCCATGGACTTCCCTTCTCCCAACATGATAGTCAGAATAAGCATGTAAATGATCAAAACTACCACAAATATAGCATGCTTTATTGTACATCACAAAATCACTACCTAGTTGTTGAGATTTAACATGATTCCAACTCCTCTGGTTACCCCTAGGAGCGAATGACTTGTTCCTATACATCTCAGCATACCTTACAGTTGATCTAGGTTTATTAGCTTGTCTCCTAGGTTCCTGTGTAACAGTATTAACAACTTTTTGGATAGAAGCCTCTACATTCTTTTTAACATTTTCATCAACAACTGATGAGTCACTAGCACTTTTAAAAACATTATTATCAAGCTAACCTCTTCCTCACATTTCACAGTTTTGGGAGAACCATATTCAAGAATAGGTTCCTGAAAGTCTTCTAAACCTGTATGAGCTAAATCTATACCTGGACGTGATGGAACACCTCTTAGTGGTGGAGGCACTGTATTATAACCCATACCAGACTTAACTTTACTATGTATTTGAGCATTCTAAATTTTATCAATTGACTTAGACTGATAATAACAGGTGTCAACAGTTAAATTGACATTCTCATTTTTCTTTTTAAGTTTTTCAAGCTCTTCTTTGAAAGCCTCATTCACAGCTGTCGTATGATCTACCTCTCTTCTAAGAAGAATCATATCATCATTATATTTTGACTCATTTTCTCTATAGTGCTCTAGTTGTTTTTCTAATACAGCTATACCTCTCCTAAGGTTTGACACAGCATAATTAGAAGCAAACAACTATGTTCTTTGACTTTCATAATATTCATTAAGTCTTTCAACTTCTCTAGCAGCCCTACATGTTTTAGAACAACTTTTAAAGTTTTGTACCTTAGAGTCAGAGAAAGCCATGAGAGCAAATTCAGTAGACACAAGAGTAGCATCTGAAGGTTCTTCCTCTTGTTCATCAGCCATGAAACTCCAATCATAGCTCACACCATCAATTGCCAACATTGCCTTTGGTTCTTCCACAGTTGGTTCTTTCTTTTGCTTGTACCAAGTAGACATGTTGTCCTTCATCTTTGGTCTTCTGCATTCCCTAGCAAAATGCCCCAACTTGTGACAATTGAAACACTCTACTTTCTTTTTGTCAAAGCCTGCAGTTTCACCACCATTGATGTGAATAGGCTTGCCAGTCTTCTTGTAGAATTTCCTAGCCCTCATGCTAAGAAGAGCTATTTGCCATTTTATATCCATCTCCTCCAAGTCATCTTCATCAATTTGCTCTATGTCTTCATGAGTTAATATAAAGCCATTAACTTGAGTGGAGATAAAAGCATAAAAAGTAGGATCTCCAATACTAGCAATCTTCTTCTTTGAACTTGCAGTGGTAACATTAACATTACCAGTGGAAACAGTAGAACCAGCAGTGGCAATATCATCATCACAGTCATCTTCAGAATCATCACTGTCAACAGAGGTTGACATCAAAGCCAAGCTGCTTGAGCTTGTACCAAGTTTCCCAGCCTTCTTTAATCTTTGTTCAATGAGTTTGAAGTTGTTGTAAAGATCATTGAGCTTCATAGTTTCAATATCTGGTTTATTTTCCCAGACTGTAACATTAGTATGAAACTCTGAAGGAAAACTTCTTAGAAACTTCAAATTGAGGTCTTCCTTTTTTACCTCAATGCCAAACACAGTCAGTTGTGTAACAATCTTCTGTAGTTTGGTGAAGATGCTATCAAGTGAGTCACTGCTTGAAGCAGAGAAGTTTTCATAACTTTGCTTCAACAATGTCTTTTGTGTCTTCTTTGCTTCAACAATGTCTTTTGTGTCTTCTTTGTAGCATCATTACCACCAAACACTGAGCAAATCTCTTCAAAAAGTTCTTTAGCTGTCTTGAACTTGCTGAATGCTATGATCTGGTCTCTAGGGAGAGTCATCAGCAACAAACTTCTAGCCTTTAGATCATTCTTCTTCAGTGCTTTTTAAATATTAGTCTCAGTCACGGAAACTGTCACAACATCTGTGTCACCAACCTTTTGAGTCTTCGTCACAGGCTTGAAAGAATCACCAGTTATGATGATCTCCCATAGAGCATAGTATTGAATGAGAAAGTATTGCTCAATCATTATCCTCCACATCTCAAACTCATTAAGTTTGAGCTTAGGAAGTCTTGGAGTAGAAGAGTTGGACTGGTTGTTTTCCATCTCCATTGACTTGAGTGAGTAGGTTAAGTGTATTCCTTGGATCTTCTAAATCAAAATATCAGAACCTTCGCTCTGATACCACTTGATGGATCTAAACACACACCTTGTGTTAGTGATATTTTGAGTTATATTAATAAGCACGCGGAATATACTTAGTAATACTTAGAAGACAGATTATATGATGTAATGTAAGTAAGAAAAATAAACACAAAGCTCCAATATTAATAAGAAATAATACGAGTGATCTTGCTTATCACTAGGGTTACACCTTGAAGCTAATATGAATAATACGTATACTAAGCAATGACCTAAGATCTCCTTTTATAGCACAAGGATTCCTTTACAAGATAAGTATAAACCTAACAATATAGAATATACACAAAATCTTTTATATACTTATCAATACACGGATACATAACATTTATCCTAATAGCAGTGGTAATATTTGTACTGGCAGTGGTAATAAGTTCCCACTACTAGTATAATCTTTGGCAGTATTAACCACAAGACTATCAGTGATAATTGTTAGTATTATTCCCAACAATAAGACTTCCGCTTGCATTTGTATTAGTATGTTCTGATATGACTCCATAATGTGACATTCGGACCCTTGTCGGGTTGAGGTGTTACAAAATGATTCCTCAAAGTCAATACCCTCCTCTTGTCGGTATCCTTTACCTACTAGTCTTGCCTTGTTCTTTAGAACATCACCGTGCTCATCAATTTTTATTTTAAAGATCCACTTGAGAGAAATGATCATAGCACAATATGGAGCAGGTACTAATTCTCATACATCAAGACGATCAAACTCATGGATTTCTTCTTGCATAGCACTAAACCAGCTGTCCTCAGACATTGTTGTTTTGACATCTTTAGGTTCGATCTTTGATTATACAAAATTGAAGAAGCACCATAAGGCATTTGTGGCAAGCTGTTTACGAGTGGATACCAGGCGAGACGGATTCCCAATAATGTTGTCCAATGGATGATCATGTGTCCATTTTCGGAGATGTTCATGTGGTTGATGATAAGGAATCAATGAAGCAGAATCTGGATCCCCTGCTGAAGACAATTCAGGTGTTGGTTCATGGGTGAATATATTTTCAAATGGTGCATCTTCTGGAGTGGCAAAGGGGTTATCTCCATCAAAGTTGGCAATAACATTTCCATGATGTACACTCGAGGATTGAGGATTTGAGGATGATGATGAGTGATCTACATCAGGCGCTTCTTGAGATAGAGACACAAAAACAGTTGGATTATCTTTGTTGATTGGATTAGGAACCGCCACTGTTGATGGTGTAGAATGAGCATTAACAAGAGGTTCATAGTATTCATCAAACATTGGATCAAACAATTTCTTCAAATCTTCTCCCGATGGAGGTAGATATGGAACTGTAGGTGAGGGATTCTGTACAAGAGAAGAAATAATGGGACTACTTAATGAATGTTGAAATGCGGGTCCAGAACTAGATTGTCTACGAGCGATTTGCTCAGACAGCTCATCGAACGTGACGTGAATAGTTTCCATGATATCTCGGGTTCTTTTATTGTAGATTTTGTAACCCTTCTGGTTTTGTGTGTAACCAACAAAAACTCCAATGTCCGCCTTAGCTCTTAACTTTCCTAAATCTTGACCATCATTCGTTGGATAGCATAACGCACCGAATACAGGAAGGAAAGAAAGATCTGGTTTTCGGTTGTGGACTAGTTAGTAAGGAGTTTTTCCATGAGTGGTGTGAATAAGGGAACGATTTTGGGTGTAACATGCAGTGGTAATGGCTTCTGCCCAGAGAAACATTGGAACCTTTGAGTATATCAGCATCGTCCTTGAAACTTCGACAAGCGTTCGATTTCATCTTTGAACTACACCGTTCTGTTGAGGAGTACGTGGGACACTTCTTTGATGGCAATGCTTTCGTAGAACTGGCATAGTTCTTTATTTACAAACTCACTTCCATTGTCTGTTTGGAGAATCCTGACTGTTTTATTAAGTCAAACCTGCAGTTGTTTAATAAGTTTGATGATGACATCTGGAGTTTCATCCTTTGACCTCAAAAACTTAACCCAAGTAAACCGAGAATAGTCATCAACCACGACTAGCACATATTTCTTCCCGTTTATGGTTTGCACTCTCATGGGTCCGCACAAATCCATATGAAGAGTATGAAGAACTTCCATAATTGAGTTTGCAGGCTTGGGTTTATGAGCATATTTCTTGCTTTTTCCCAATTGACATGCTGAACAAAGATGATCTTTCTCATATTTCAATTTGGGCAAACCTCTTACGAGGTCCTTTCTAGAAAGATCATTTATGGTTCCGAAGTTCAAATGATTGAGACGGCAATGCCATAACCATGACTTTGTTTTCGAAGCCTTTGACAACAAGTAGATTGAAGAAGACTTCATCATGTCTTCGATAGAGATGGTGTAAAGATTAGTTCCACGTGTTCCCTTTAAAAGTTCAACACCATCTAGCTCTCTATCAAAGCACGTATGTTTTTTAAAGGCCACTTCTAGATCAGAGTCACATAATTGACCAACAGAGAACAAATTATGACCAAGACCTTCAACATAATAGACCCTGGAAATTACACTGTCACCAACGACATAATCTCCGTAACCCATAATTGCCCCAAAGTGTTCGTTCCCGAATCTAACAGTCTCGATGAATTTACTCACAAAGTTCATGAGCCACGAGCGATCTCCAGTCATATGCTTGGAACAGTCTGAGTCCAAATACCACAGAACGATTTGTATGACCTGCAGTTGAACACAGACAAGTATGGATGACTGGATAATTTGGATCCCCATGCTAGAATGGGTTCAATTTGGTTAGTAAACGAGATTAGAACACCCACATCAGAAGCAGAATCAATGATATCATTAGAGGTAGATGCAGGACTAGTAGTGACAGTAGATCTATTCAAAGTGTGTTCACTTCTTAAAGGTATGATTCTACCAGTGGGCATCCATTTCCTAATGGGCATTGATCTAGATAATTTAGGGTACAATTCATTACAATTGAATTTACGACCAGTAGGTATCCATTGATAACCTACATTACTAAATTTTCTTTCTGTTGGTTTCCAATGTTTTTTTAACCTTTTTCCACCTTGGTTTTCTAACATCCTTAACTTGTTTAGCAATTCTAACAGTTTCGACTGGATACTTAGCAACATATTTTAATTCATTCACAGCACATTCATGATAAGTATCAGAAACCAAACATTCATTACATGTTTTGCAAATCGTAGTAGAATTCGAATTAATTACAGTACGCTTATAGCTAATACTAGAATCAACACGATTCGTCTTATTAAACTCAAACTTATTGTTCCTAGGGTGGTCCTTTACTTTCTTCCCTTGATCACTCTTAGTTTGTGAGGTCCTATCTTGCTTTGTATTGCCTGGAGGCTTTGACCTGCTTGCCTTAGTGTCACTGATTACTCCTGTAGAGGGAACGATGGGAACATTAGTTGGTTTCACTACTTTCGACATTCCTAGTCTAGAAGTGCTTGGATATGAAGTACTAGGAGACACATCGAAGGTCACTTGCTTGAATTTCGACATGGAACAAGGCATATCAAGGGTCACATGCTTGACTTTGGGCATAGAGCATGGCATAATGACTCTATCTTTCTCAGTACCAGATTTAGGACATACAGTTATTAGGCATTCTAAAAGTTCCTGAGATCGTTTGGCATGTAAGCATGCATCCCTGATCGCACTATCAAGTGGTTTCTCTATCTTATGCTCTTCAACAATCTCACGGAGACATTCTAGACTATCCTTAAGGTACAAAAAATATGTCTAACATGCTAGTTTATTGTTTCTAAGATGAGGGGGAATATACTTCATAGTCATAGCATAATTAGCACAAGCAGACACCTTTGGTGCAATAATCTCACAACTGGTGATTGGAATTTTCCCTTTTACCTGACTCTTCAGATTCTCAATTTCATTTGGCAAAGAAGTTACCTTTTCATTGTTCTTGTTACGAGTGACATTAATTGATTCATATAACTCTTTGAAATGCAGTTTAACCTTTTCATTTTCTGCTAGAAAGCACTCATTTTCATTTTGTAATGCATTAATGATGTTTTAAAGATGAAAATTCTGAGAATTTTGAGAATCTAAAGGAGAATGTATATGGGAGCCAGTCATTTCATTCTTATCTCCCTTTAATCGGGAAATTTGGACTTTCAACCTTTTGATCGTGTTACAATGAGCTCGAACCTGTTCATCACGTTTGCCAATTTCAAAAACTGCATCAAACTCAGGAGCATCCGAGGATGTCTTGTCATTTGAGGTTTTAACATTTTCTTTGAGATGTTGATATTTCAATTGCAAAGCAAGATATTCAACTTCCAATTTATAAAATTGTCTGACCATGTTATAATGATCATCCTTTTCAATTTTATCATGCAATTTTGAATTTGTTGTTTCAAGCTCAATGACACGATCATGGGAAACTTTTAAAGCAATGGATAATTCATGAAATTAAGAAGCAGTAATAGAATAATTTGTAACAGTGTAGAACACATCTTGAGCAATACATCTAGATATCAAATTATCGTTAAAAATGTGAAGGTTCTTCCTCTCAATCTCATTGGTCTTAAGCTCAGATTCATTTATTCTTACTTCTTTTTCCGTTTCATTGAACACCTTTTTCATTTCTTTAATCTTTGTATCTATGCCCTTTTGAAGACTCTCAAATTGTTCTTTTAGTTGTTTAAAGAAAGGCATGACCTCAGTTAAATAACACTCTTTAGTTTGCTCAAAACCCCTTTCCCCTTCAGTGATCCCTGTGGGTGTGATTCTCTTCTTACACGTTTTCTCAAAATCAACAAATAATTGGTAAACTACATATAGGCTGATTAAGGTCTTTCTTTGAGTGGGAAGAGTTCTGGGCACTAAATGCATAGGTGTATTTGGGGGATACACAGTGGCTGGAGGCAATTTCCTACAAGGGGAATTCTTCTCAATAAGATTATCAATTTTTTGCTTATCCAAATCTTTCTTCCAGAACACTTGCTCAGGGGTCAATTGAGTTTGAGGTTTAAACTTATTCAAGGCAATCCAATTTTCCTTAGTATAATCATGGGATTTAAGCGTTATATTATTCTTTATACACCAAGGATCTTTTAGTTTCTTTGCCATTTTTTCTTTCGAGGCACCTTCTAACTTTCTATCTTCTTTAGTGCCCTCAATACACGATCGTGTTTGTCTAGGCTTAAGGATCTCATGGCCATCATAGATTACATTTTGAGCAGCTTTTGCTTTCTAACCAACCTCAGGATTGGGTTCCTCTACTAGATTAGTACTGTGCTTATCGCTTAACACTCTATGCTTATTGATCAAGTGAGCAGTCTGAATGGTGTTCCCTTGTACGTACAGTTTGTTTTCAAGTTTGTTTTTCAAAGTTTTTAAGTTGGAAAAATTATTTAAAAGTTTTGATTCCTTAGCATTAAATTCCTTTTTAAGCACTTTTACATTTTCTTGAAGTTCTTGCTTTTGCTTAACAGTTTTATTAAGCTTTTCTTGTAAGGAGTTTAACTCTTGTTTTAACATTTCTTCCCTAAATTTACTTTTTCTAATAACTGTACGTATTTGGTTATCCATCTCCTGCTCACGGGTAGTCAGTTCAAATTTAGCACGTTGTTCATATATGGAAACTTGTTCCTTATAGGCATTTTGGTCAAAGGTTATGGAATCAACAGGAGCATTGATAAGGATTTAAAAGGTACACTTTTGAGGGGTCATTTAAGCCCTTAATCGACACTTTTATATCCGTTACTGCTTAATTTTGTTCCTTTTCACTTTTTAGGTCTCTTGAAGGCAAATTGCTGGAATGACACTTATTCGGACGAAAAGGCGCGAATATATGAAGAAAGTGACCAAAGTCAAGAATCAAGACACTCAAGCTACTGGAACAGAAGCTGACGGCGTCATAGCCAAATGGCGACGCCGTCGCAACACGTTTTGAGACCACTCAGAAGCCAAATTGCTATTTTGCACTTGACGACATCAGGTTTTAAAGAGTAGGGCGTCACAACTCAGACGGCCTAGATTTAGATCCCGACAGCGTCAGAAGATGAAGCCGATGGCGTCACAACCATAAGGTGACGCCGTCACAAAGTTGACGTGGCCAAGACAAAAACCTAATGGCGGCGACCCGACGGCGTCACAAATAAAGAGTGGCGCCGTCGCATATTGTAACTCTATATATAATTCGAATTTTCAGAATTTTGGAGAGGTAGTTTTGTGGAGTAAAACCTAAACCGAACTTTGGCTGTCTTGGGCAGTATCTTAGGGTTCCATACCCTATTTTACAACAAGATAAGTGATTTACTTCATTTATTCAATTATGTCTTCAATTGTTTGTGTGTATGCTTGCATGTTTTCCATGTCCGGCTAATTTACTTGTGTGTTTGCTTAGATCAATGAAACCTAGGTATTGAATATTGAGTGGTTGTCTCTTATCTTAATTGTGATTGACCTAGTATTGCGATAGGTCATTCGTTGTGTTTTTAATGCTTGAGTAATCTTTGTGAACATTAGTTTATAATCACCTAGAGTTATTGTAGGCTAAACATCCAAAGGTAACCTTAGAGTTAGTTTATGAATCCTAGAGATTTTGTAGGCAATAACCTTAAGGTAGTCTCAAAGAGTTAGGGAAAAAAAATACCCTACGACCTTAGAAGACACAACGCGTTAAGAATAAGGACGTGACAATTCAACCATCAATAGGAGATAACTAGGGAGTAATAGCATCTAGGTAAACACATTTTTAATCATCATAAGAGCACACAACAATAGACATAGACTACACTCACCTTAGCTTAGTTAATTAGATAAGTAGAGTAATTGGTAGAAATACCAACCCCCCAAATCCAATACCCCGAGATTCGTAATTTCAATTTTCTAAAAAATATAAAAAAGATAAAAAATAATCTTCCTCAACCCCAACCTTAGCGTAGTAATTTCTCACTAGCATTCCTATTCCCCTAGAGAACGATATCAATTCCCGAGGCTTACCCTAATACTACACTACAACGATTAGGTTCACTGGCTAGGGTGTTGAAAAACTTGTTCGGTGAAATAGAAAGTTCCTTTGACCCCGAACGCGCGTTGTACGCGTATCAAGTTTTTGGCGCCGCTGCCGGGGAATAGTGATTGGCTCCAAACGGTCAGGTTTTATCACACAAATCAACCACTTGTGAATGGTCAACCGTAATAAAAGCCAGACAGCTTGAGACCAAAGTAATTAAGATCTGGAGGAGTATAGTGTTTCCCCAGGTCGTTAAGTCCCAACGAGCTGTGCGACTGAATAACCAAACGTATAGTGATCGGGTGAATTTGAACGGGAAAAGGTTTGTGATTATGAATAATTATACCTAAAGAGAAAGTTTGTAAATTACAGGGACTTAAATGCAAATTAAAGAAAATTAAAAAGCTAAATTATATTAAATAAACGCTATCACTATTTTTAAAATGATTTTTTTGATTTTTCTTGATTTTTCTGTTATAAATTTGAATTAAAAAACTAATTTTAAACTTTTAAAACTAAATTAAAATACTAAAAATTATGAAAATAAAGAGGAAAATTGTGAAACTATTTTTCAAAAATCTAAAATAACTAAACAAACTTTTGAAAATTGAATTTGTATTTTTCTGATTATTTTTCTATTTTCTATGAATTAAAAACTATTTAAAGCTAATTAAATTGCTAAAAATTACAAATTTAACTAAGAAAAATCTGGAAAAATATTTTTTTGACTTTTTATATTTATCTTAACCTAGGAAAAATGAAAACTTATTTTTTTTGAAGCTTTTCTGATTTAATTGCAATAAAGGCTAATTAAAAAGTCCTAAAAACTGATTAAAATAGAGAAAAATAGCAAACAATAATGGAAAATTATGAAAAATTCAGGAAATGTCTAAAATATTATTCTAAGTCTAAGAAAAATATAAAAACTATGGCTTATGTGTGAGAATATAAGGCTGCAGTGCAAACTGCTTATGAATAAGCTCTTAATGATAAGCCAAAGACCACAAATGGACACCAAATGAAAGCAGAAGCTAGATTATGCTATAACAACCTAATACCAACCTATTTCAACTAATCTAAACCTCTAAGATGCAAACTACAATGATATGGTGATTTAAAAACTTGAGTGCCAAACAGTTTTTCTCCTAACTTCTAGCTTAAGCACAAGCTTATTTAATAAGCCAATATGAAAACCAAAACTGAGGATCTCAAGACCACCAGCTTAACTAACTCAAGACCAAGGTTCAGACCAAAGTGATTAAGAACAACACCTGCACAAGGTCTGGAAGTTGCCTGTGCACAACTCAGTGTATGCTGAGTGTGCACAGGGCAGATAAGCTCTTTTTGAAGAGCTGATTTGAGGCTTATAAAAAATTACAAAAATTTCACAAAAATCAGATATCCACTCTTGACCAACTGAACTTATTAAGTCCAAAATTTCACTGCATTTGAACCAGAATTGAGTCCATGAAAATTCAGCAAAGGTTGGGTAAAAACTGGTTTTTCACATTTTTTACTTTTAAAACAGAAATTGATCTTTGACTTTTATGAGTTTTGATCTTAATTTCTTGACTGATTTTGTTGTTTCAAGCTAAAACAAAGTTACATAAAGCTACTCTACTGAATTCTAAACACAAATCAAACCTATGATCTTAAAAAATTCCAACAGATATGCAATAGGACAGATTTCATGTTGATTTTGACTTCTAGAGTTCTAAGGTGCAAATATAGGAGCTAAATGACTCTAATATACCTATTAGAAACGACTGCAACAGAAATTAACCTCAAACAAATCCTCTAACTCAGATAATGAAGCAGATCCAAACACAGGTTTTGGATATGATTTACAAATAACCACCACTAAAACTTAAATCTAAACCATGCTATCTATGAACTCAGATCCTACTATTGCTATGACAACTAAATGATGCAAGTGCTACCACTATAACTATCAATGAGACATCACACTGATTATGCAGATTCAAAAAAATAAAATGCAAAGGGATTTGGAACTCACAGCTTGTCCAGCCATAATGTAGCTTGAATCAAAACCATAACTACACTAACCTAAGCTAATCCTACCCATTCCAAGCTCTGCAACACCCAATGCCATAACCATTTCCAATTGAAGCTTTTCAGTTGACTTTTGTTGACCAAGTTCCAATTTACTTGCACTTGAGTTATAAGCTTACCAAAAGCTATCAATAGCTTAAATAAGCTTATTTGAATTACAATGAAGCTACTTGGAGCTTAAGTATAATAGCATGATAACTGATTTTATAACAGTGAACATAAAAAAAAAGTTTTTGGTTCAAACTTCAAATCAATACTTGAACTTAAATTACAACTGATAAAACAGGTTTTTCTTAGTACAATACAAAAGGAAATTAAATATTTAGAACTTAATTTAAGACATTGACATTAAAACGACATACATGGAATTTTAAAACTAAGAACTACTACTCTTTTCTCCTTCTTCTTCCTCTATTTATATGCGAAAGTCCTCCCACTTGACCTCTGAGCAAATCCCACTTGTATTTTGAGCCATTGGATGAGTTGGGATGATAATGGCCGTTTGATGAATTTTGGCGGGAAATTGATATTGCAACTGGGGGAAGGTTTGAGTGCAAAGGGGGGGGGGGGAAACATTTAATGCATTTTGTTGTTTGGTGGAGGTGGAGGGGACATGGAAAGGTGAGAGTGAGCTGGAGGTGAGGGGAGGTTGAGTGTTGCAGGGCAGTGGTTGAAGAAGAAGACAGTGGAGGGAAAAGGTGAGTTGACTGGGTGGTTTGACTTGGTGTAATAATAGTGGACGGGGTTCACAAAGGGAGGGTCAAAGGTATATGGCAGGGGTCATGGTCCAAGCAAAGAGTCAAGGTTCAAAGGTGTTTTGTATTAATAACAAGGAACATTTTGTAATTTCTGATATTTGAGGGACCAAAACTGCCACATTTTTAAAGTTATTCCAAGGGACCAATTATGACAAGTTTCAATAGTACAAGGACCATAAAAGACATTTTCAAACTTCCAAGGACTATTTTTGCCAATTTTGAAACTTGAAGGACCAAACTTGTAAATTCGCAAAACTTTTGAAATTTTTCACCAAAGGACTAATTATGACAACTTATGATTTCAAAAGGACCTTTGGTGACTTTTCTTTTAAAATAAGTGCTCAGGGACTATTTTTGACAAGATTTGAAAGTCGGGGGACTGAAACTGCCAATTATGCAAACTTAGCTCATTTTTCAACTGATTTTAAACATTTTGCATCTGAAACATATAAAATGCAATTTTGAGATATTTTCAGTATTTTGATGCATTTCTGAGCGTTTTTAAATGTTTTGCAGTTCAGATTTGACCAAAAATGATGAGTATTTGCACACTCATCAAATAGAATAGCTAGTTAGATTTCCACCTCGTTTAGGTTCCCTTGCTTGATTCCTATCAAGTAATATTTTTTCTCATTTTTAGCTTCCTCATAGTCTATCCCCCTTCTTTGTGACCTTTGTTCATAACCCCATCACTTTTCATCATGGAAGGTGATAATCAACCACCACTCAACAACCCATCACCAAATAAATAACTTTCACTCAAACCCCAACCCAATGACCAACACAAACGCCGAAGCCGTTATGTGAGTAGAAACAACAACCTTCAAGATTTGCAAAAGGTATTTGACAGTACAATTAGGGATGTTGTTGAGAAAGTGGTTAGCACCTCTGTTGTTGGCTCCATGATCAGCAGTAATTAGGATAATGTCTTAGCGGATAAAAATGTAAATGAGGAGGATAGTGCTTATTTCAATCTTTACCCCACTAAGGAAGAGGTTGCTTACCATCAATACGTAATCGATAATCCCCGATCACCCATCATTAGGATATGTCCAAAGATTAGGAGAGGAAATCCTTGGAACCTCAAAATCCCTTGTATGATTACATAGATACGGAATCTCCCATTAATGTGATGTCATCAGCTGTTTACAATGACATTATGAATGAGTGACTTAAGATTAGGAGAGACCCTAAGTATTCGGGTGGGGTTTGCAACTTTGTGGGGAGAGTCAAAGATATACACGTCTTTATAGGGAATTTCACATACTTAGTTGATTTTGTGGTCCTAGAAGACATCGGGTGTGTCATTGACTATAGCTTATCCCAAGTAGTGCTGGAAGACTGTTTGTTGAAACATCTAAAATGAGCCATAACAAGTATGAAGGAACGGTTAGGTTTAAGGAAGGGGACGATGAGATCACTTATAGGATGCCTTGGAGGACAAATGGATATGGCCCTTTATCCCTTTTCGAACGAGACAACATTAGAGCTTTTGAGGAAAAAAGCGAAGACGATGTTGAAAAAGGTTTGAACTTCATGTGGGAGAAAAGGAGACTTTTTTATAAGGATTGCTTGACCCTAGGGCCTAGGTATACAGTCGATGAAAATTTTGTCAATATGATAGAATTTTCATTGAGAATGAAAAACGAGGCCACGTAGGGGCACGACTTCGAGTCTAGCTACAAGACTCATAAATGCTTAATTGTTTGCTTGTTTTTGTGTCATATATCTTTTATTGATTACATATAAAGGTATTTTACAAAAGGTATAAGTGTAGGGAGGATTACACACGTTTTCAAAAAGAACGTGAACATGAGAATTACGATTATTAAAAGATATACATGTGTGTTTGTTTGAGTCAAATGCTTGTATCGAGTCATAATGGATGTTTTGCAGGAAATTTTTCCAGATTCTAAAGATATAAATTTTCCAGACTTTTTTCCAGAAAATGGCAGCCAGTTTCTGTCAGGATAACCTGACGGCGTCAGGATCGCAACCTGACGGCATCAGGAGGAGTAGAAACAACTTCTAATTTTTTCTCGTTTTCTATGCTACTTATAAATTTTTTGGAATTTTCCAGGTCTTAATTTTTTAGAAAATCTGTGAACATCCATTCCACAAGCATTATATCCTAGTTTAGTAGAGTCATATATATATATTGTTACCGCCGATTTTACATAAAGGTTTCGTTTGTTTTCTTCAAGTGTGCAGGTTTTATTTATCAAGAAGAAGATACATAAGATTGGAAGAAGCTTTTCACGCATACATTCTTCTTGAAGAAGGATTTAACCACTACTTCACACGGATCCTACCGAGCTAATCAGGGGAGTATTAGTTTCTTTCGTTTTTAATTACCTTCCATTATCATAACTTTGATACTTTCGGGGAACATTGGAGACAATGTTCAGTTTAAGAGTAGGGAGGGAAAATAAAACAGGAACTTTGAAACTATGCTTATCCTTGACTATTTGCCTTGTCCAATTTCATTTGTGTAATAAACAATGAGAAATATCGGTTAGGGTAATTTTGGCACCAAATTTAAAATTTTTTCATGACATGTAGGAGTGGGCCATTAGTCTTAATAAAGCGTCTCATGGATAGGAAGTTGTATGACTAGCACAAAACCCTTTACCACTTAAATTCCACCCAAAATGTGAGGATCGCCCTTAGATTTGTAGGAATTAAAGCATTCCACTTTAATGCTTCGAGAGTGTACCGGTAGTATAATAGATTCTAGAACTTATTTAGTGATGCATTCCGAGATCGCTAGTGAGACTACACTTGTGTAGTTAGGAATAACTAAATGATAAGAGGCATTAGGATAACCCTTGTTTGATACATGTATTATAATTACTTCTTCCACATCGGTTGAGTAATTCCCCCACACCCTTGCGTTGTACTCATCTTTAGTACACGATACCCCTAGTTAACCCCTCAGAGCCTATCCTTTTCGCGGTTCTCGTGATGTTTCGGTTTTTCAGAATATCAATGAAGAACATTGTTTACAATCCACCCCCAAATGTACAACCAAATCGCCTTAACCTACCTTGTATGTGCTCACTTTTAGTGCATTATTGTTATCATACTAAACCCTTAGTTCAATTATCTAGTTGCTTGCATAAGTTGCTAAGTCGAGTCATATCCTTTGTACACAATTTTGGGATGATTGAGACTCATGGGAAAAGTTAAATTTTATGAAGTGACGGGAAGGAACGTTAAATTTAAATTCCCTTTATTTACGTAATAATGTACTCCAAGTGTTTTGATCTTTTCAATTCGGGTCAAATTAGTGTTAGACTAATAAAAACTCAAGTGTAGGGATGTGCCTATAAATCCCTATTATTTTGATGTTATCGTAGAGGATGGTAGATTAAAAGTGTATGAAAAAAAATAGAAAAAACAGAAAGAAAAAAAAATAGAGTGTTAAAAAAAAAAAAAAAAAAAAAAAAAAAAGGGCTACCATCCTATATCTATTTTTAAATTTATGTTTATTTGTTTCAATTTATCTAGAGTTTAGAGTGTCGAGTCTTTGCTTAGCTACGCCATTCTTCACATACTTGTAACATAAAGATTTTTGACTTGCCACCACTAAATCGCCTATCCTACCAAACCCTTTGTTTCCCTACCGTAAGCCTAACGTTACAACCCTTTAAAAAGACCTCTTGGATAGTTTTTCCTAGGTGCTTACGCCAAAAGTGATGGAGGTTTGATCTAGTCTCAAGCCTATGATAATCTATGTACTAGGACCGGTTAATGAGTGTTTATCTTCCATTTCCAACTTGATATATTTCATATACACCCGAGAGATAATAGTATCTAAACACCACTTTTGAGGTGCTAGTATGTAACTTCCGTGCTTGTTATGACTTTTGCGGGGCTTATACGTGTTGTGAATTGTTCTAAACTAATGCTTCATGACCCCTAAATTATAAATTAGTTGCCTAAAAGCACATTTGCTTGAGGACAAGCAAATGCCAAGTGTAGGGATATTTGATAATGATTTAAAAGGTACACTTTTGAGGGGTCATTTAAGCCCTTAATCGATCACTTTTATATCCGTTACTGCTTAATTTCGTTCGTTTTCACTTTTTAGGTCTCTTGAAGGCAAATTGCTGGAATGACACTTATTCGGACGAAAAGGCGCGAATATATGAAGAAAATGGCCAAAGTCAACAATCAAGACACTCAAGCTGCTGGAACAGAAGCTGACGGCGTCACAGCCAAATGGCGACGCCGTCGCAACACGTTTTGAGATGACTCAGAAGCCAAATTGCTATTTCGCACTTGACGGCCTAGATTTGGATCCCGACGGCGTCAGAAGATGAAGCCGACGGCGTCACAACCATAAGGTGACGCCGTCACAAAGTTGACGTGGCCAAGAAGAAAACCTAATGGCGGCGACCCGACGACGTCACAAATAAAGTGTGACGTCCTCGCATATTGTAACTCTATATATAGAATTCGAATTTTCGGAATTTTGGAGAGGTAGTTTTGTGGAGTAACACCTAAACTGAACTTTGGCTGTCTTGGGCAGTATCTTAGGGTTCCATACCCTATTTTACAACAAGATAAGTGATTTACTTTATTAATTCAATTATGTCTTCAATTGTTTGTGTGTATGCTTGCATGTTTTCCATGTCCGGCTAATTTACTTGTGTGTTTGCTTAGATCTATAAAATCTAGGTATTGAATATTGATTGGGTGTCTCTTATCTTAATTGTGATTGACCTAATATTGCGATAGGTCATTCGTTGTGTTTTTAATGCTTGAGTAATCTTTGTGAACATTAGTTTATAATCACCCAGAGTTATTGTAGGCTAAACATCCAAAGGTAACCTTAGAGTTAGTTTATGAATCCTAGAGATTTCGTAGGCAATAACCTTAAGGTAGTCTCAAAGAGTTAGGGAAAAAGACATACCCTACGACCTTAGAAGACACAACGTGTTAAGAATAAGGACGTGACAATTCAACCATCAATTGGAGATAACTAGGGAGTAATAACATCTAGGTAAACACATTTTTAATCATCATAAGAGCACACAACAATAGACATAGACTATACTCACCTTAGCTTAATTAATTAGATAAGTAGAGTAATCGGTAGAAATACCAACCCCCCAAATCCAATACCCCGAGATTCGTAATTTCAATTTTCTAAAAAATATAAAAAAGATAAAAAATAATCTTCCTCAACCCCAACCTTAGCGTAGTAATTTCTCACTAGCATTCCTATTCCCCTAGAGAACAATATCAATTCCCGAGGATTACCCTAATACTACACTACAACTATTAGGTTCACTGCCTAGGGTGTTGAAAAAATTGCTCGACGAAAAGGAAGTTCCTTTGACCCCGAACGCGCGTTGTACGCGTATCAAGCATATGCAGTGTATTAATCAAAAATATAGTAATCATTGACTGCAGAAGATGCATCACTTGGTATGATATCACTTTCATCTTGTTTCACAAATTGATCATATGGGACAACATTGCTATTACCCATATTTTCAATATTTGATTCAATAATTTCAGTTGATTGTACTTTGTCGTCAATCTTTTGCCCATCAGTCTCATCGTATAATTTTAATACCTCTTATATGATCGATTCCTTGGAGGGACTGGCCTGTTGTGGTGAAGGAACCTTTGGAGAAACCATTGGTGAGATACTAGCCATAAAGATGGTCTGTGTAGTTGGTTCATCATCCACATCCGAGTCAAATGCATCACAATCTGCAACTTGAAATGCATTGGGATTGTTCTGACCCATATCCTGCACTGGCTATTCATCCACATCAACATCATAAGTTTTGGCATTTCCTTCAGCTATGAATAGCAATTCTTCCTCATTCAACACAGCTCCGCTATCTTGAGCTTGCACCAGTAGCATTTTGTCCCTGAAGTACTCTGCATTCTATGGACGTTTTGGAAGAGTGCAGTTCCTTGCCATGTGTCCTTCTCCACCACAGTTGTAGCACTTGATTTGCTTTCCTTGACCTGGGGCCATGTTCCTTCCACGATTCTGATTTCCCACATATCCTCCTCCTATACCAGCATTCCCATAACCAACACCAACCCCAACATTTCCTTGCTCATTATGTGGAATATAAGCATTCTGCCTTCCCTGGACATTTTGTACAACTACCCTTCCATCTTTAACCATAGAAAGATTGTGAAGGTTAGAAGCAATTATGAGATGATTGTTGGTATGTGGGGTAAAGTTCAGGTTTTGCTTAACCATTAGAGCCAGTTGATTGACAAGTTGTTCCATGAATGAGTCTGAAGTCTTATAACTTGGATCTGGAATAAGTTTGTGATTACCATCCCCAGTAGGTATGACTTGTGATGCTTTGGTGGTCATTCCCACATTAGTGTATAATGCAGTTGAGTCATTTGAAGAACTTGCATCACCATACTGGTATTAAACATTTCCATGACCATTGGTTCAAAAGCAGCATGCTTCTCATTTTGGAGCAAATAAGCATACAGTTGCTCGTAATTGGTGTTCCTCAATCCTTTGTTCAGTTTTACTGCAATGACAAATTTGTGCCATTCGGGATTCATGTTGTTCACAAACTTTGAGTTTAGCTGGATATTTAGCATTGTCATTTTGATATTCCTCATATCATTCACAAGCTTGTGGAATCTCACATAATATTCAGTAACACTTTCCCCTGGTTTCATTTTAAAGTTCTCAAAATCATCATAGAGTTGAGACTCCCTATCTTCCTTAGTCAGTTCTGAACCAGAGAGAAGCATCTTAACATTATCCCATACAGCCTTAGCTTCAGTGTTGTGATTGATCAGCTTGTAAATGTCCTTAGGTAAACCTTGAAGTATAATGTTTGAAGCTCTGATGTCTGCATCGTATCTCTCTTTCTCTTTATCATCAAGCTCATCATACATCTTTGGTCTATCCAATCCCAATACAACTGAACCATCTGCAGCAGTTTCAAGGATATCTCTAGTAGTTTCAATTTGATATGGTCCTTCATCAATTGACTTAAGTATGTTAACCCCATTTTCCTTTCCTAAGAAATATAGTATGTTTCTTTGAGCCCAAGAGTCATAATCGGTTCTATCCAGCATGGGAGGACAAGTATAGGATCCTGCAGCTTGAACGTCATCAGCAACGGAAGAAGTAATCGTTGACATGATTACAGATTCCACGGGATTTTACTACTCTTTGATTAAACCGGGAAATAGATTCTTTCACGGGATTTTACTAAATCAAGAGAAAACCGTAAAATGTAACACGAAGACAAACCACTTCAGTCAAATAGACAAATCACACCCTTGACAAACCGCTTCAGTCAAATCGCACCCTTGACAAACCGCTTCAGTCAAATCGCACCCTTGACAAACCGCTTCTGTCAAATCGCTTCCTACTCAAATCGCTTAAGTGTCAAAAAGCTTAAGTGTCAAATCGCTTGATTAACAAAACGCTTAAGAGATAAATCACTTAAGTTGACAAAAAGCTTAACAGACAAAACGCATAGCACTCAAACCGCATAAACTGAAAAATCGCTTAGTACACAAGTACACCCACTACTTTGTCCTTTCTTGTCGTTTTGTCTCAATAGACAAACCACTTCTTTTGACAAATCACTTCACGAAAATAGGACAAACCGCTTGAAGTAAGTGACAAACAGCATAAAATCAATGATAAACCGCTTGATTAGGCTGTCAAACCGCTTCAAAGAAAAGTGATTCGAGGGACAAACCGCATCATAGAAACTTTTAAAAACTAAACTTTTCAATATAAAAATAGTCCAACCACGATGATTCAAGCCTTCCAAACCAAAACCTAAACACTTAAAATGTTTCTAAACACAAAAGTACTATCAAAATTCAAACTTTAACACTAGAAATGATCCAAATGATGAAAACTACTCTAAACTCTTTTAAACCCAAAAACCTTATGAAAACCACTAGAAATCCAAGAACATGAAGGATGAATGATCAAACCATGGCTCTGAAACCATTTATAACATATTGGTTTTCATAAACACACAAACACACAAATCAATGGGGCATATAATATGAGTTTTAGAGAGAGAAAGTGAAGAGATTTGGGAACTTTTGTGAGACAAATAAAAATGATATTATGAAAGCTCCAACCCTTTGCCTTGCTAGGCAAAGGGTATTTACAGTTGGTTACAAGAAACGCCTCCTACGGGCTGTGGATCAGGCATACAGTGGGTAAAGACTCGTCCGTCCTCCATGGTGTTTCTTAACAAACTACTCATTAACACTAATTGACTACGACTACGAGCTTTCTTACGAATACATATACTTGAGGTGACCGACTCTTTAACTACCGGATTTTCTAAATCCTAACAAACTTCGTCAAGTAATATAACGAAGCGAACCCGCCCATTGAGCGAGTTATGAAGCTAGTGTGTGGTTGTGTATATATATATATATATATATATATATATATATATATATATATATATATATATATATATATATATATATATATATATATATATATATATATATATATATATATATATAGGGAAGGGATCGGGTGCGGATTGCATTTTAAGTAGGGATGGTGCGGATAATATCACAGTAGCTTTTTTTTATAAAAACAATTCAAGAAAATCTGAAAAATTAAAAAAATAAAGAGGATGAAAAATTATTAAGAATCGCTGAAAAAAATTTCAAAAAAAAATCTTGTTTTCATGATTAAAGGTATTGTGATATTAAGGTCGATTTTAACTTTTTTACAAAAGTCAAGACCAGATCTTAATATCACTTAAACTTCTTTTTTTTTTAATACAAATTGTTAATATCATACTAACTTTTTTTTTATATCACATTACTTTTTTGTTTTTTTACTAATATTATTAATATCACCGCTCATTTTTTAATAAAAAAATGTTATTATCACGGTTCTTTTTTACTATCACAGAAACTTTTTTTTTTAATATAATTGTTAATATCACCGTAACTATCATATGTTTTTTTAATAAAATTGTTAATATCATAGTAACTATCATATGTTTCTTAATATCAAGGTTCATTTTTACGTGTAAAAAAACTTAATATCACAGTTGGTTTTATAATATAATCATTTTATAATATCACAGTTTCATAATATCACACTAGGATTAATAATATCGTTAATATCACGGTAAAACTCATAATCAAGAAAACAAAAAGTGCTCAGAAAAATCTGAAAAAATAAAAAAATGAAAGAAGATAACAATAGTAAGGATCGCTCAAAAGGAAAAAAATTTAAAAAATCGTTTACATGGTCAATTGGTACCGTGAAGTTAGCGCAGATATTGACTTTTTTACAAAAAGTCAAGATCAGATCTGAAATGGGCGGTCTAGATCTATCCGTACGTCCGCACTAAAATTAAAAATCCGCACATGATCCTCACTCTCTCTCTATATATATATATATATATATATATCCTACACTATAAAATAGGCTAACCATGACACGAGAAATGCCACCTCAGTGCCATGTCATTGCCACTTGGCACACACATTTCATGCATGGAATCGGAAATGTTTAAAACATGTCATTAAAGGGATTCGAACCCTGGTCTTGGCTCCCATACACAAGCGTGTCAACCACTAGAGCACTTGAGAGTTTTTTTTTGAAAGCTTTGAAAACAAAATATAGATGCTTAAAGTAGAATCAATAAATCATTTACATGTTTGAATGTGGAGTGTTTGACCAAAAATTCAGATTCACTAAAAATTTGGCATTCTCATTTAATTGCAGTATTAAAAGCAAATTTATTTCCTTATTATTCTCACTCATTCACACAAAATTGTAATGTTTTCCTACAACCTCACATGTAGCCCTTGAATTTTTCAAAATCATTTTCACTTCAATACCATCCATATCAATCAAAATGCACCCCTTGACTTTAGCACACATTTCATCGCTATCTTTCTCAGTCAAATATGATTGTGTGATGATTCACGGTATTACCAATGATTTCTATACCCTAATCTTTTTCAAACGATTATCAAACCCTAAACCAAATCGTACAAACAACTACAATCAGAATGTCTATAATTCAATACTAAGGTCTGTTTTTCAGTATTTACATATGTTGTTCATCATTTTATGAATCAGATTTTTATTCATTCAAATTGAATAAAAAATGTTATGCATTTTTCTACTATATTTTTAGGAGATTACTAATGGAATAAGATTAAAAAAAATACGTATATGATTAGGTAGAATGGTTTTTTTGATTAAGAACGTGTAGCGTTTTTGCCCACCAAGTGTTTGATAATATTATCCGACTACTACTTTGATACGGTTTGCACTTGGCTCAACCAAAGCCATGTTACTTCCTTAGAATTTGTATTCTCTGATGTTTAACAATGGCTTGCTTGAAATCAAATATGTTTTACCTATTGATGACATTTTTAACTTTATAGGCATGAGCTGGAATCCGAGATATTTGTTTCTTTCTATTCAACCATGTTGGCAAGAGGATTGCTTTGACTTACATCGATGACCGTGGCAACTGGCATAAAACAACCAAAGGTGCTCGGAACAGGTAACTTTTCACTTTTCATATATAACTCAGTGCCACATGAATCAATGAGCTATTAAGCTTAATCTTCTTATATATAAAATTAGATTTTGACCCTCTGTGGATGCACAGAAGACCTCAAGAAGAAAAATCATGTATTGGCTAATAAATTTGCAGAACGTGGGTTACGATCTTTAGCTGTTGGAAAATAGGTCTGCATAAATATATTCATGATTTTTTTTTACAACTTACCATTTACGTTTGATCATGGTCGCTAACTCTCATATTAGTTTTTGTGTGATGAATTTGTAGGAAGTGCCTGAAAAATCAAAAGATAGCGCTGGTGGTCTATGGAAGTTTGTTGGATTGTTGTCCCTGTTTGACCCGCCAAGCCATGACAGTGTTGAGACCATTTGCAGAGCTATGAATCTACATAGTGGGTCTCAATACCGAACTACAATATGGTAGCTGAATCGGTTGGAAATTATGAAAAGCAGGTACAGTTTGACTCCATGGAAGTTTCGAATAGACCTAAAAAGAAACAGAAGACAAAACACCCAATATGTACATATTCAATGTAGTTCTTAATGTTTTTTCATTTCTGTGACTAAATTTTGTCTTATGGTGTTGTAGGGATCCACGTTTGAGCACAAATGGCAACGTGATTCTAATTATCAGAATGACCAGGTATCTGCATTATCTTATACTTTATTACTGCAACAAGTTTTTCACCACGGTAATTATGGTGCACCGAGCCTTTTGATTTTCTTTAAAAAAAAGTGTATATATTTGGTTTACTAGGTAAATGGGTTAAAAAAAGTACATATACTTATGGTGTACTTCTTTCCATAGAGAAAACGCAAGGTGAGAATGGATGAGAGTTAGACATACTATTTGACTTGCCGGAAGAATTTTAAGTTGCATGTGTTGTGAAGTGATAGAGTCGTAGAGGTTATATGTTCAAAAAGTGTCACTTCAATAGTGGGATATACATAGACAATTCTATTTTTCTAACATAATGTATGCTAAGGTCTGAGTGATTTTTTTTGTATGACCCGAATATCTCAGGCAGCCGCGGTGGAGCAAACGATGATGTAGCATGTGATGGGTACAATAAATACAAGGTACATATCACATATATTTGCAATATGCTACAACCAGTCTTTCTGTTAACTTAGAAGGAAAAATTATTCGACTTTATTGCATCATTATTCGACTTTATTGCTAAATTATTCGACTTTATTGCATCATGTTTAAGCCTGCTGGGAAATCCCATATATTGTCCCTTTCTCCTTTCTATTGTAAGTTTTATTGTGATAAACTGACATCTAAATGGAAAATATTTTATTAATAGGTGACATATTTTTTTAATTTGCGTAGAAGTTAATTAGTTTTTTTGTTATAATCGCAATAAGTCGTAATTTTCTGAAACTAAAAGTTCTAAAATTTAAGCTCATATTTGTCTGGCACTAGCAGCTTATGCATGTAGATATGGTGCTTTTTTTGGACTGCAAAATCAAAGATGTAATGAAGCATTTCGGGACACTCAATTTCTTAAAGAGTATTCAAGGTAAGGGTTCAAAATTCAAAAGCTTTCGTCTATTGTTTCCATATTTCATTACATTACATAATTTCATGATCCAATTTGTGACATTGTTGTGGATATTATTGGCACCTCTATACATATTAAACCACAATGAATGCAAGTGGGACCAGAATATGAATTACGAGGCTTCCCTCAACCCGTGCGATGCCCGGTCTAGTGGTTGAGGGGTAATGTTTTTATCCATAATGTTGTATATGATGGTATTTAGATACCTATTAGAGAAGTTGCATTGTATTTATTATTTAGATGGCTAATAATGTTATTATTACTTTAGTTTATATTATTTTAGTGGAATCTATATTTAGATGCCTAATAATGTTACAAATTTATAGCAAAAGACAAATATTTCTATAATAAGCAATTTATGATGTCTGAATTTTAAACCTTTCTATTTAGGGAATTGTCCTAAATACATTATAAGGTAGTATAAATATATAACACGTACATTTGAAATTTCAACATATGTACGATCATCACAAACATTTAACAATTTCCGCTAATCAACCTATATATACATTTTACGTGTGAAAAAAATAATAAAAGCCAATTAATGCCCCCTTCGGTACGTATGTAAAGTTGATTACTTTATTCAATATTGGTAATTTATTCAGTACACAAAAGATAAGATATGTTTATCTCTAAACTATAATGAGAAAGCTAGTTAATTAAACTATACTTAGATAACCCATATCAATAACTTAAGCCATGCATGATACATTTGAGAAGATGAAACTACTATATATTTATGTGTCATTAACAACCTTGTATCATAATCTTCATAGGTTACATTTAGCTTTTTTTTTTACCATTCTATTCAGGCCCTTCTTGCCAATAAATGAGAATTAATTGAATACAAAGATATGATCAAATAATCTGCTAAGCATCGGGAATCCAAATGAAATAATTGAAGCCTGAGGACTATCATCATTAATGGTGGACAATAGCAGGGAGAGACGGTCACTGAGGTCATCGACCTCTTTGTGCAAGCTACTAACGTAGTTCCAAGTCTATTGTAATACTTTTGAAGCTGATGCCTACACCAAAACAATGCATACACGTTGCACAATAAATATATCAGAATTCAGAACCGGTATAATACACGGGTTTTAAGCAAAAAATTTAGTTTCATGTAGATCAAACTGTTGATAAGTTAAACATCCAGTTGATTATTGTGGTGTGTTGGGTCGATAAAACCACTTTTTTACTGTTTCTTGTCGATTATAACAACCACCAATGAGTTAAAACTGGTTGCCTGTATTCTACTTTATTACAATGATAAAATGAAGGTTAGAAAAAAAAAAAAAAAACTGAATGGCTTGCTACATTGATATATTTGGGATGTGCCAGTTTCAACTATCCACATGCATGGTATTTATACAGGAAGTTTTACCATTGACAATAAATGAGATGATTATTAAGAGCCATCCAAAGGTTCTAATAACTCCATGTTTTTTGTATACCTCAAATTAAAGATCACAGTGTAACTCCATGTCTCTTTGTATATCTCCGATTAATGATCACACATGAATGCATACATATCTTTTCTAAGCTAAACAAAATATAACAACTTTGTGAGAGAATAAAAAAAAACTTCTTCTACCTTTAAGAATTATTATACTCCGTAAATGTTAATGATCTTTTTCCAAAATGAAGATAGTGATATGATTTTATATTTAACTAATTACAGCGGCTTTAATTTGGTATATAGTTTTTATATAAGGATATTGTTCTGAAAAATAGATACCATGATAAGAGATTATACTTTAGTAGTAAGTTAAGATGCCGTGTAGTATTTGGTCATGTGCCCAATCCCAATCTAGTTGCAACTACTTAATACGAAAAGTAATGGAAGAGGAAATCATTGTGTTTATTCCATTCCATGTGTAAATCCAAAAAAGGTACCAAAGTGGGAATCTGAAAAGAGTATTGAATTGATTTGTTTATTTGGAAATCTACACAAAACTCATGTTTCAAATTACAAAAAAGTTACATTCCTAAAAAAGTTAAACTAAGAAAGCTAATATAAGTCAAAATATCTGAATGTGACATGTAAAATTTAGAAAAATAATCAAATTTTGCAATCAAACAAATCATCATAAAAACATGCAATTGAGAACACAAACACCTTGCTGTGAAAAAGAGGGAGATGGACTTCTGAAGAAGATGAAACATTGATCAAATACATTGAAGCCAATGGTGAAGGTTCTTGGAGGTCTTTACCTAAGAATGCTATATATTTGATAATAAACATGTTTGGAAAAGATAATGAGGATATCTGCAAGGTTATCCTTTTCCTCCACCAAAATTGAAAATATACAGTTTGTTTCATTAACATAAAATGTTCTAAAT
The DNA here is from genome assembly GCA_019973895.1 of Chrysanthemum seticuspe. Classification (NCBI taxonomy): domain Eukaryota; kingdom Viridiplantae; phylum Streptophyta; class Magnoliopsida; order Asterales; family Asteraceae; genus Chrysanthemum; species Chrysanthemum seticuspe. Next base: position 130,687,408 of record BPTQ01000002.1, read on the forward strand.
GTGAAGAAAAAAATAAACACTCTATATTTTAGAAAGAACAAAAAAGGTCATGCAAAATATGACAAATGAGGGGAAAAAAAGAAAAAAAAAAAAAAAAAAAAGGTCATATGAAACATTGAAAAATGTCAAATAAAACAACCCTAACGTATCTGAAAATGAAGACATAACTTAATACTTTATCCCGGTTAATAACCAAATAAAATAAGAAATCACACCCTATTGTTAGCTTTTGTCTTCGACCCAGTCCATCATCACATGCTTGATAAATCAAATGGGCCTGGTGTTGACTATCCATCTACAAAAACTCTTGTCAAATTAATCATTTAAATAAGTCCGGTCCAATACACACCCAAATAATCCATAATATTATCCCATTTCAACCCTAATACATTACCCTGCGCCCCCATCCTCTTTCTTCTCAACTCATTAATCCTTACATCAATCTTGTTAAATATCTATACTTTCGAACCCATGATCGATCTTGTTAATCAAAACGAAACACAAATCAAAACAATCACAACTACTACACTTTGTAGTTGATATCTAACCCACTTTCGGCTTAAAGACCACAACTTCAAGATTCTTTTTAGGGTCTCGGGTAGGTTCTACATGTGTTGTTTTCGTTTTGTTTTTCTTTAAACGAAAGAGTGAGAAAATAACATATTTGTTATATTTCTTCTTGCTAATTTCGGATATACAAAAGAAGCAAAGCTTCTCATAGATCGATGATGATTTTTTCTTTCATGTTTTTGACTTTAAGGTCTGAAAGGCTTGTTGTACCACACGAAGAAGAAGTAAGAAAAACTTAATCACGAAGTATTTTCCTTTTTAAATTCGAGTTTTGTTTGAGTGTGGGGAGTATATTGGAGTGAGTCTTGGTTTGACATGTATAAATCACGGAAACACAAAAAATGATGGTGGTGAATATGGTGATTGTTTGGTTATTTATAATCTTCAAAATTCCTACTGAAAAGTCACATTTTAAAGCATTAGGACTTAACATTTATTTCAAGCATAGCAAACAATTCATATTCCACTTCACGTTTCATCTTCTGGGCATTCATTCTTGCATTTGTACCAATGTTGTAGTTATTTCGGTATGCATAGACATGTATGTACGGTACTTTTGGTTGTGCACAACCCCCCTTGCACATTAAATTAAGGGGGATAAGCTTTAAGTAGTATAGATAAGATCACAAAAAATGAAAAGCATAATCGGATTAAATAAAGCAATAGCTCAAAGACATGAAACTTGACTTTCTATTGCAGATAAGTCATATGTTCGAACTGTAAACCAGGAGTAGCTTTTAGGGTGTTTTAAAACCATGTATCCCAGTGAGTTAAACTATTTTTCAGTCGTGTTTTTAGAATTATGGAGTTAGTGTGGGAGACAATGTTGTTGTAAGAATTATTGAGTTTCACATCATATGTCACAACTTATGCGAAGTATCTGCTTCTATCAATTAATAGCTACACTAGAGTTTTTATTGCTAGATTAGACACGCAGATAAATTTGAAACTGATATGTTTTCAATGAAAAAATGCACAAATTTTTTATGCTATTTTAATTGGGTTATATTTTTCCATTTTGTCATAATGTCCAAAAAAATGTGGAATGTATGGTTTTAAGTTAGAGCATTTTATGGGTTTTTCTAAGTTTGGATGACATTCTCTTAACTATAATGATCTGTGTCTATTGTGTAGATTGTTGTCATCATTGGCCAACAAGTATGCGATCAGGAAGTTCAATCTTAACAAGTACAAATACAGATACAATTCAGTTACATTTAATTAAGTCTTAAAAATGAACTTTGGAGTACTCTCAGCCTGTTTAACCTTTTTTTCTTAGGCACTATTTCATTTGACCCGTTTAGGATACCTGAAATAACTTGTTAGTAAGTAAATAGGTTGGAATTTACATACACTACCTTATTTGCAGCCTAATCTCTAAACCATACCCGAATGACTTGAACAATATTCATCGAACCTTGGCTGGTAGTAAACCATAAGTAAATTATCTAATGAAAGAGGGGGTGGGTTGATTCACTAGTTATAGAAGTCCAAAACCAAAGAACGGCATAAATAAGTCACTAAGCTTCAAGTAAGGAACAAAATTATGAATGAAAAAAGAAAATGGAAAAAGAGCATGTAGGAAATATAAGTATGAATGCATATTTTCTTAAACGATTGATATTTGATAAAATGTAGGTACAAGAAAATGCAAACATGTAGGAAATATAAGTATGAGTGCCAGGAGGGAAGTTGAATAAGTCTCCAGTAAGGCTACATGCAATACCCACTCGGGTAGCCAAAGGACTAAATTTAGATGTGTCAGCTAAATCAAACCAACAAGATAATCGGAAATGGAGAAAGAATGTCAAAACTTAGAAAGGAAAAGCACGATACAAAGGAAAATCACGAGACTCTACGAAAGGAAAAGCACGATACTCTACGAAGCATAGATACAAAGGAAAAGCACGAGCCTCTATGAAAGAGGCTATCTATGATCACGGTAAAACTATTTATTGCATTGATGAGTTTGGCATATTCTGTGTTTATGAGGTATCCTTACTTTGCAATTGAGTGAATATGCCTATATATTGAGTTGAATATTTATATCAAATATAATTTGCTATTTTTTAGGCTGTTAAAATTTTTCTAACAAATTATCTAGAGGAAGAATTATCTAAAATTGGAAATTCTTTGCCAAATGGTATAATGGATTTTTATTTCGCAGCTTTTTAAAACTTTAGTATTTACTATCCTTCAATACATGATTATCATCTTTCTTGACTTATCTAATGAATTCTTTGAATGTTTATCAGTCCATGAGATTATATTTGATGTTGTATGTGATTGTGAAAACTTAGTAGCAGCGGGATGTATCTCATCAAAACTATGTATTGTTTCTTCTTTTTAAGACATTATGGATATGCTTTGATACTTTGTTCTTACGTACCACTTTGAAACTTTTTTTCTTTCATATTCGATATCGGTCCATTATTTCACGATTTCCTTTCATACATTTAGAATCTGGCATGTATTATCATGAAGCTTGCCCGCCCACCCAGGCTGGCTATGAATAAGGACGCTAGACTTATATTATTTAAAAGTTTCATTATCTATTATATACATTACATTAAAAAATTAATTACTTATATTTTGTATGTTTGAAGGTTTTTTGCTTTGACAAAAACGACGAATACACAAAGTATAAAACAAAAGTTGTGTACAGAGAAGTTTTAATTCATCTGTGAATAAGCACCATGTAATTTACATGTTCTCATACTTTTCATTGTTCTTTTTACATATAATACGTGAACATTTCCTTTTTCTTTCCAATTTTTATGTCTAAGATAGTTGCCAATATTCACTATTTACTTACGTCCAATTAAACTTCGTCAAGTAATATAATAAAGCGAACCCGCCCATCGGACGGGTTATGAGGCTAGTATATATATATCGTACACTATATAATAGGCTAACCATGACACGAGAAATGCCACTTCAATGCCATGTCATTGCCACTTGGCATACACATTTCATGCATGAATTCGGAAATGCTTAAAAAATATGTCACTAAAGGTATTCGAACCTTGGTCTTGGCTCCCATACACAAGCATGTCAACCACTAGAGCACTTGAGAGTTTTTGTTGAAATCTTTGAAAAGAAAATATAGATGCTTAAATTATAATCAATAAATCATTTACATGTTTGAATGTGGAGTGTTTGACCAAAAATTCAAATTCGCTAAAAATTTGGCATTCTCATTTAATTGCAGTATTAAAATCAAATTTATTTCCTTATTATTCTCACTCATTCACACAAAATTGTAATGTTTTACTGCAACCTCACATGTAGCCCTTGAATTTTTCAAAATCATTTTCACTTCAATACCATCCATATCAATCAAAATGCACCCCTTGACTTTAACACACATTTCATTGTTATCTTTCTCAGTCAAATATGATTGTGTGATGATTCATGATATTACCAATGATTTCTATACCTTAATCTTTTTCAAACGATTATCAAACCCTAAACCAATTAATCATACAAACAACTACCATAAGAATGTCTAGGATTCAATACCAAGGTCCGTTTTTTAGTATTTACATATTTTGTTCATCATTTTATGAATCAGTGTTTTATTCATTTAAATTGACTAAAACAATGTTATTCATTTTTCTACTATATTTTTGGGTGATTACTAATGGAATAAGATAAAAAAAAATACGTATATCATTAGGTAGAATGGTTTTTTTGATTAAGAGCGTGTAGCCTTTTTGCCCGCCAAGTGTTTGATAATATTATCCGACTACTACTTTGATATGGTTTGCACTTGGCTCAACCAAAGCCATGTAACTTCCTTAGAACTTGTATTCTCTAATGTTTGACCAATGGCATACTTGAAATCAAATCTGTTTTACCTATTGATGACATTTTTAACTTTATCGGCATGAGCTGGAATCTGAGATATTCGTTTCTTTCCATTCAACCATGTTGACAAGAGGATTGCTATAACTTACATCGATGACCGTGGCAACTGGCATAAAACAACCAAAGGTGCTCGGAACAGGTAACTTTTCACTTTTCATATATAACTCAGTGCCGCATGAATGAATGAGCAATTAAGTTTAATCTTCTTATATATCATATTAGATTTTGACCCTCTGTGGATGCAAAGAAGACCTCAAGAAGAAAATTCATGTATTGGCTGATAAATTTGCTGAATGTGGGTTACGATCTTTAGCTGTTGGAAAATAGGTCTGCATAAATATGTTCATGATTTTTTTACAACTTACCATTACGTTTGATCATGGTCGCTAACTCTCATATTAGTTTTTGTGTGATCAAATTGTAGGAAGTGTCTAAAAAATCAAAAGATAGCGTTGGTGGTCTATGGAAGTTTGTTGGATTGTTGTCCCTGTTTGACCCGCCAAGCCATGACAGTGCTGAGACCATTCACAAAGCTATGAATCTACATAGTGGGTCTCAATACCGAACAACAATATGGAAGCTGAATCGGTTGGAGATTATGAAAAGCAGCTACAGTTTGACTCCATGGAAGTTTCGAATAGACCTAAAAAGAAATAGAAGACAAAAAACCCATTATGTACATATTCAATGTAGTTCTGAATGTTTTTTCATTGCTGTGACTAAATTTTGTCTTATGGTGTTGTAGGGATCCACGTTTGAGCACAAATGGCAACTTGATTTCTAATTATCAGAATGACCATGTATCTGCATTTATCTTATAGTTTAGTATTGCTACAAGTTTTTAAGCATGGTAATTATGGTGCACCAAGCCTTTTGATTTTCTTTAAAGAAAAGTATATATATTTGGTTTACTGGGTAAATGGGTTAAAAAAGTACATATACTTATGGTGTACTTCTTTCCATAGAGAAAACACACGGTGAGAAAGGATGAGAGTTAGACATACTATTTTACTTGTCGTAAGAATTTTAATATGCATGTGTTGTGAAGTGATAGAGTCATAGAGGTTATATGTTCAAAAAGTATCACTTCAACAGTGGAATATACATAGACAATTCTATTTTGCTAACATAATGTATGCTAAGATCTGAGTGATTTGTTCGTATGACTCTAATATCTCAGGAAGCCGCAGTGGAGCAAACGATGATGTAGCATGTGATGGGTACCATAAATACAAGGTACATATCACGTATATTTTGCAATATGCCACAACCAGTCTTTCTGTTAACATAGAAGGCTAAATTATTCGACTTTCTTGCATCATGTTTAAGCTCGTAATGTCTCATTACAAGGCCGCTCCTATTGCTTCTTGGAAGAGAGGACCATGCTTTCTGTGGAATCCCAGATCTTGTCCCTTTCTCCTTTCTAGTGTAAGTTTTATTGTGATAAACTTACATCTGAATGGAAAATCTTTTCTTAATAGGTGACATATTTTTTAATTTGCGTAGATGTTAATTAGTTTTTTTTGTTATAATCGCAATAAGTCATAATTTTCTGAAAACTAAAAGTTCTAAAATTTAAGCTCATATTTGTCTGGCACTAGCAGCTTATGCATGTAGATATGGTGCTTTTTTTGGACTGCAAAATCAAAGAGGTAATGATGCATTTTGGGACACTCATTTTCTTGAAGAGTATTCAAGGTAAGGGTTCAAACTCTAAAAGCTTTTGTCTATTATTTCCATATTTCAGTACAATATAGTATTTCATGATCCAATTTATGACATTGTTGTGGATATTATTGGCACCTCTATACATATTAAACCACAATGAATGCAAGTGGGACCAGAATATGAATTATAAGATCACAAAAAATGAAAAGCATAATCGGATTAAATAAAGCAATAGCTCAAAAATAGGAAACTCGAATTTGTAGTGTAGATTAGTCATATGTTCGGATTGTAAACCAGGAGCAGCTTTTAGAGCGTTTTAAAACCATGTATCCCAGTGACTTATACTATTTTCAAGTCGTGTTTTTAGAATTATGGAGTTAGTGTGGAAGAAAATGTTGCAAGAATTATTGAGTTTCTCATCATATGTCACAACTTATACGAAGTATCTGCTTCTGTCAATTAATAGCGATAATTTTGAAGCTGATATGTTTGCAATGAGAAAAATGCACAAATTTATTATGGTATTTTAATTGGGCTATTGTTTTTCCTTTTTGTCATAATGTCCAAAAAAACATGGAATGTATGGTTTTAAGTTAAAGCAGTTTATGGGTTTTTCTAAGTTTTGATGACATTATCTTAACTATAACGATCTGTGTCTATTGTGCAGATTGTTGTAACCATTGTTCAACAAGTATGTTCTCTAATTGTTATATATAGATGTTCCTATCACATCCAGTTCATTGCAAGATTCGATTCTTGTCGGCGGTGTTTAAAAGCATACAATAGCTGTTGATGGACTCATTCTGCTATGTAGGTTCCTGATGAGTGGCCTTTTACTCATCATTTTTCACCCGTTAAATACGTAAAAATGTCTAAAAACACCCAAATATATCAAATTATATTGTATATATCCTTGGATTGTGTTTTTATGTGTTTTAGGTACAAATGGACTGAAAACAAGGCAAAAACGGACAAAACCGAGCTTGGAATGGAAAAGTGCATAAAAGACGGAGTAAGGAGTGATTTTCTACATTTTTGGTCAATTTAAATCCCGGGATATGGCATTGGAATGAGCATTGAAAAACTGAACCCGTAACCTAATCCTAAAACTAAACCTTAAATTTACCCTAAACCTTAAAATTACCATAACACCTAATTTACCTAAACTTTTATTAAACCTAAACCTTATTACTATTACCGCTAAATAATACCCATTACTATCCGGACTACCCAAGCCCATTTATTTCCACCACTTAAACCCAAGTCCAACCCTTATTCCCCAAGCCCAAATCTATTTTACCTAAATCCTTAACTTAATGTTAGGTCACCATAATATGAACACAAGTATGTAGATGATAGAAACAAGAGATGAGAAGGGATGGTTGATACAAACACACGTATGAAGTGAAGAAAGGTTTATGTGTATTATGAAAGTGAACAACACCTCTCCAAGGAGTGGTTACAATGTATTTATAGGCAAAGGGATTAGGGCATCCCTTGCCTTGGCCTTTTGGGCCTTTGCATAGGCCTATGGGCTTTCTACGTAAGCCTAGCACTAATTACTAACATAAAAGCCATAATTACGCAACCTATTACAATAAAATAACTAACACTTGATAATACTAGTTACAAGTGATTCCAACAATCTCCCCCCTAAGTGTTAGCGATGATGTAATAGCGGTTGCTTGACGTCTTCTAGCATTCTTCTTCCTTGTGAGTAGATATGCTTTGTTTCTTTTGTGGATGTTGTGATAGTATGTTGTTGTCTGCCATTGGTCAGCTTCGTTGATCAGGTGTCTCCACATCTTTCTCCACCATGCTCACACTTCTTTTGACTTTAATTCCACTTGTAGTGTAGTTCTCGAGTCTTTAAGCTTTATAGATTCTTTGGCTTTGAAGAAGAATCATTTTGACTTTTGAGTTGCCTTTGATAATGAGAGAACTTCATACGTGATGTTGTTGGTATGAGCATGTGGAGAATCGCCACGGTCTTTCATCCCAGGAATATTCATCAGTAGCTGCATAAATGGGTTAGGGAAAAACACCAATCGATCATTGTGGACATTTCTTGAAGAATTGTCCACTACGATTGTTTTACTGATGAATGTCTTGATTCCATTCACCTTAGTCGGGCGAATCAGCCGTCCGAATCCCGTGGAGGGACAGTTGGCATTACATTGAACAAGTTCAAGTAATGACCCACATCTTCAGGACTCGATTCTTGAAAGGAATCTCCTTAGCGGGATTTCCAACACTTACAAGTTCGAACTTCGAGGGTGTTAATAGCATAGTGTGAAAACACATCTCTAATTCTTACAAAGGTTGTTCCTAAACTGTAGGCCCTCAAGTAGGCTAACATGATATACCAAAGTATATCTACAATTCAGGTGAGTCATTGAGGTACACTGAAGCATCACCTCACGACTGTAGACCGTTTGAGACACACTAAGCGTAACCCACAAGGGGTTACCGAAGTGACCTACTATCAGGGCTGTTTGATGTTGACCCTGGCAGGAGTTTCCATTCAATCACTGAGGGTCACAATTGTGAATCCCCTAATAAATGTTCTCAGCAGATTGCTAAGATCTGCGAAGGACTCTAGAATGTGTCACTTGCGTTCTTATTGTTGAACGACAAGTGATGAAAGATCAAGTGTTCGTAAGAGATCTTTTGATGAATCTCATGGCTCTAGACTAAATAGTGCGCTTTGGTTTTCCTAAGCGGAGACTAGGGAGAGGGTCTCCTTCTTTAATACCAATAATCTCTAAGAGAAAGTCGATAGATTACGTAGGGTTCCCTGTGAGAATGAAACAAGCTCTTTTGAGAGAACTAGAGTGGCTAAGAAGGTTTAGTGCATTGCGTCACTGGGTCTATGACGACTTTGTCTTCAATACCGGTGTCATCTTGTAACATCCAGTAGCATATGAATAAAACCTGGTGTCTGCCCTAAGTTGAATAATTTGGAGGGCTATTTCTTTTCACCCTTTTCTTTAACTTTTCTTTTTAATTCTTCAACTCCTTCTTTCTCCTATTCTAAATTTTTCCTTTTTCAATCATACCCAAGGACTTCTAAATACTAACTATTTGTGGTGTCCTTGGGTAGTTCCCTCCGGCTCTTGCGGATCATAGGACATTTATTCCTAAACTTAGTCACCTTATAACTCGATGACTATCCTATGTTGCCATAAAACCATTTTCTTGAAAATCTCTCAAAGTGTTTATGAATGAAAACATGTTTGTAACACTTTGAGAGTTTTGCATTCTCAGAAATACTCCCCCTCCAAATGTGCTTATGAGTTTTGACTGAAATCTGCACAGTGAGGGAAGAGCACGTACTTTTGAATTGATCGACTCAATATAGACAATTCTGTTAGGAATTAGAAATTTTATGAGGAAGTGTCGGTCAGCCCAATTATAGTCTAGCACATGTTAGCTCGTAGACATATCATTATTTACTTGTTTATTAGTTAGTTATTAGCATAGTTTAGCTTAGAGTAACACCGTGGAGGAAGGACGGGTCTTTACCCACTGTATGCCTGATCCATAGCCCGACAAGAGGGCGTATTAGTTGTAACTATAAATACCCCTTCCATCCTTGGAAGGGGTGGTGCTTCAATCTAACCTTTTCCTTTTTGTTTAACTTTCTCTCACTAGAATCACCCTCTCATCTCTTTCTCTCTCTACACAATGGCATACTTGATTCATCACCATCCAAGGCCACCCGAATCATCAAATACAATGTATTTATGATCCTACAAATGGTATCAGAGCCAAGTTTATTGTGTTTTGATGATTTATTGTGGTTCGAATCTTGTTTTAAACTGATTTTATATCATTTTTGTTGTCGGAAAATGTTTTTTCTACCTTTTAGTGATATCAGTTTTTAAACAAGCTTTTATGTGTCCTTTTGGTGTAAAAAGTCATCTGGTCTACTTGTTTTATCATCATTTTATGACTTTTTGGTTACCATATCTGTGAAAATAATCGTGGGTCATATGGTCAGATTATTGATTGGTAAAAAGGGTCACATGAAGAGTCCTTATGATGCTTTTCTGGGTTATATGATTCTGGTCAGTTTCTTGGTCAAACACGGGTCAAAATGAAGCATATTTTATGCTATTTTCTGGGTTAGTATGAAGATAGACGGAATCTTGGTCGGAATCTCGCCAGAAAATGTCAACTGGGTCAAAACCCTAGTTTTCTATGCCTATGGACAATCTTACGCTTATGGAATACGCGTAAGAGCTTACGAGTAAGCAATTCCTTCACCTAAGAATGCTACGCGTATGACCCTGTTTACGCCTAAGCAACGCGTTTTACGCGTATGACCACTATTTTACGCATAAGCAAGAAAGGCTTACGCTTAAGAAAGAAAATAAAGCTACGCTTAAGATTTGTATGGAAGAAAAACCTTATGCGTAAAACTGAAAAAGAAAAATGTGCTTTATGCGTAAACTAATAAGACTCGACCTCAAACGACCATATACCAAATACCAACATCAAAGACCTCAGTTTCATCCATCACTGGTCCTAGTTCAACATCAGAAGCGAATTAAAAAATTCGAAAATCATCAGATTCGACTCATAGCCTCATGACCGACCAATAACAAATCACAACTTCATCTATAAATACATTAAAACCCATCACCATAACGACTCTAACATCATCAGTAACTACGACTCAAACAAAATTAAAAAACAAAATTAAATAAAAATCAATCTCAGAAAGTTCAACTCTGTTTTCAATCTTTTAAAGATTTTTTGTTGTTGAACGTGAATCATCACTGATTGTTGCCAAAACTTAGCTTCGTTTATATACGAAATCATAAGGAAAGGTCGTATAACAATTGTGTTATAACCCTTCTTTGGTTCGAATTGAAGACAGAACTCAAAACAAAAAACAAATCAATTAGTAAACCTACCCGTGACCTCTCTTAGAGATCTTGAAGTCGATTATTTTGCCTCGTCAAACAAGGTGTAAGCTTATGTGAGACTAGAGTTTGGTTTATTAAAGGATTTTGTTGTTCGAATGATAGCAGGGATGAAGTATTTGGTTTGATGTTTGATTTTTGATATAGCAATAGCTGGAAATGAGAGATGAGTTTGAGATGAGATCTGCTTTGGAAGAAGTGTGGTAGACGTTATATTTCAATGTGGTGTTTTAGGGTTAGTGTATTTTTGTTAGGTTTAGTGTTGTGTAGTGCGTATATGTACTCATATACCCGGATGGAGTAACAGTTTGAAAATGGATCGGGCGGATCATACCATCTCGTGGTCATAAATTGCGTTTGGGCTTTGGATTTGTTTATGGGCCTTACATGGTTTTATTGGAATTGGATTCATGGACTTCTCATTTGGATTTGGAACGAGTAAATACTTGGGATACAAATGATCATTTGGTATAATATAAGTTGGTATCCGAATTTGTTTTCAAACATTTAAGGATACAAACTTTTAATTGTCTGGTATTTTCACGAGGGATACAAAATTCATGGTTTGTGCTTGTTATTTGATTTAAGGATTATTGAAGTAGGTGACCTCACTTAGGCTTTGGAGTTTGAATGAAAAAATCACACTTTTTGTTTGGAGGTTGATATACAATTTGGAGATTGATATACAACTTCAAATTTATCATAACGGGAGTATAAGTGATTGATATACAAGTTTGTGAAGCTTAGATTCAGATGACGGTCAAATGGGCTTCTCAATATGAGATCAGATTTATGAGATTTGGATTGATGATATTTGTTGAAGCGATTTGATGATGACATTTGATGTGTCATGCGGTTTGATACTTTGGTATACACATTTTCACGGAGAATAATATGTCACGGCTTGAATTGATGGTTAAACAAGGTTGACTAAGGGGTTTGCTTGAGTACGGTATTTCTAATTTGGCATTGAAATGAAGTGGTCTCAGCAATAGCCAACAGAATATGTGGAAGGTGTGTTTACCAAAGTATTTAAAGGATGAGATGTGATCAGCAATTCCCATGAGATTTTCGACGCCACAAAATGTCAATGATACTTCACAGTCTAAGCAAAATCCTTCATAGAATCGTCAGCGTCAGTCGTGATTTTTCAAGATGTTTGCTTATGACAAGAACTTCTCGTGAAAATTGACGTACACGTTATGATGCTTTCGAAAGTTCGAAACCATCATGGGGGAGAAACGTGTACTTTGATGTGATAAGGTCAAATCCAGGGAAGTAGTGTATACTACTCTACTTAGTATGGTTTGTGAAGTATTCTACATATGGGAGAAGAATTGTTGATGATGGAGAATGAACCGTTGATGAACCGCTGCATGTTCCCTAAAACAGATATTCACTGAAACCAATATTGTCATAACACATTCTAGCTGACATTGTTTACGGTTTAGTCTTGATTTTGTAAAATCCCACGAAAGAATCTATTTCTCGGTTTAAATCATAGATTTGTAAAATCCCGTGACAATGGAATCATCCCGGTGTAAGTAAAGTGCATTTTCGGCTCTATCTCACGGTTTATTCTTGGTTTTGTAAAATCCCGCGAAAGAAACTATTTCTCGGTTTAAACTATAGAATAGTAAAATCCCGTGATGATGGAACCATCCTGGAGAAAGGAAAGTGTATTTCGGGATCTTATCTGATGCTGGTGCTACTGTTTCTACTTCGAAGAAGGGATAAAATGGTGTACTTCATGAATTGGGTGATTGTTTGGATATTCTTCATGGCAGTTTGGTTATTACAAGGTTTTACGGGGTTATGTGCTTTTAACCATGGTCGGGATGAAACCATTATCATAGTTCACTTAAAACGTAAAAGAATGCTAGATTTAAGCTTTTAACCACAAGATGTGACAATGGCGTTAATTCAGTATTATTTATTTGAGGTTGAAGTGAAATATCACGGGAGAGTGTACTTAGTATCTGAAGGTATCAAGGATGGTTGGATGAAGATTCTTCAAGATCCTTGTTCGAGCTTTTAATATTTTCAAAAACGGAGACTTGGAAATCTAGTTATTTTTGGGTGACTTTTCCTTTTCTTTTACAACTTGGGGGAATTGGGCTCTTACTACCACAAAATAACTATCACTTTAAGGAGTTACGTTGTAGTGCTCAGTGTCACATAGAATTGTGGATTTTCAAGAGGTGATGTACGTCTAATACTTGATGGTTGGTTGGTTGAAGAGTATAGAGTACTTAGAGATTTAAAAGGGAATGAATTCTCGGCACCGCTCTTTGTTACATATGTTCAAGTTTAAGTCACGAGTTCGGGTTAGTTTACTTCAAGGTCAAATTCATCATATTGGGTTTTCTCCATCAGCTGTCACGACAAAAAGCCTACTGAATGATAATGGGATTGATAACAAGTTTGCCAAGAGTAGTTGAAAAGAGAGAGATTATGACGTTTGAATACTTCAGTTCAAACCTCGTTCTCTAAAGAAAATAAAAGTGTACGTTTCAGTGCGCTTTATCTTCTGAAGAAATGAAATCTTCTTATGACGTTTGAACACAACAGTTCAAGCCTCGTACTCTAAAGAAAATAAAAGTGTACGTGTGTGTCAGTGCGCTTTATCTTCTGAAAAAGAGAAATCTTCTTATTTATGACCATTATCATCAACATGCTTCATGCTTTTTCCATGCGCGCTAAATCATTAAGTGAACCAGACTACCGTTGCTAGTTTTCTTATTCCACTTGCTCAATTATAATGACGATGGCGACATCATATGCTACCTTTGAGGGGGAGAAGTGTGAATAGACTACATTTGGTTGATGTTCACTTATTCAATCAAGAATGACAACACCGTATGCAATTCTTGAGGAGGAGAAGAAGTGTGAGACTGCTGCATGTTGAGTTTTATCTGAGAATATATGGTCATACGGCTCCTAACTCATCTAAGAACCAAGCTTCTTCTTATCGGGTCATCTTCACATGATGTTTCTTTTAAGAGTCGTTGGTTGACATCTTCTCACGGACTGATGAGTTTATCGACAAAGTGCTTCCGTTTAATGCTTCACGTACACATCAACATGATTATTCTGAACAATCTCTCTGTTCTTGTTTGATGTGATTGGTAGTTTGGTGTTACCATTTAGTGTGTTCGTTGCGCGCTGATTGCTGATTTCCTTGATGAACATCTTTCTGTTCTTGTTTAATTGGGAGGGATTTTAGTTAAGGAGATTTGCAAGATGTAAGTTAATTGGGATGCTTTTTTGGTGAGATGAAGATGTTAACTATCTATTCCCCAACTGGACAATCTTGAAGAAGGTCGAGTCTACAGTCGGTTCGACATCTTCTGCTGTATGTTAGAAGACTAAAAGACAAGTTGTATTTGCATCAAAAGACTTATTCTTATTCTGGGCACTCATCATAAAGATTGTTGGTTTAAGGGAGAGCACTAATTGGGGGAGAGTGAATTGAATGATTTAATCCGTAATTAGATTTGCTCACATGGTACTTCAGCAAGTTGATTCTCACAAAGACTTCAAGCGATCTTCTCAAAAGATTTCAAGTATTTGGGATTATAATATGTTGTTGATTCTGAAGTATCAAAACTAGCAAGGGGGAAGGAGACAAGCATCTAAACGCGAGTAAACTTGATGGACTTAATACTTCTAAGTGATTGAAGATATCCTGGGAAGACTAATGTCATTACCGCAGAGAAATTCAAGGTTTGACTCATGGCGTTTAGTGTCCTTATTCCAACTATTTGGGTGAAGAGATAGAAGAGTTAGTTTCTGAAGATAAAAGAGGTACACAAGTATGACATCATCAGGGAAGAAAAATGTGAACATTGGGGAGGTGTTTTCATTCCCCTCATGATGTGTATTCGGGAGAGTTCTTGGGTATTGGTGTACTTCAGGTTCTTGAGCTTCATACACAATCATCAGGGAAGAAAAATGTGAACATTGGGGAGGTTTTTTCTTTCCCCTCATGATGTGTATTCGGGAGAGTTCTTGAGCATTATTCAAACAGACTGACTGCGTCAATTCAACTACTTGGGGGAATTGTTCTCTTGACACCTTTTGGTATGGATCGCTTCAGACTTCAGTGGAAAAAGAATTTGAGAAGATTCATTCAAGCGTGGGATGATACGTTGCTGTTCTTCTTGTTGATGATATAACCCCGAATGAAGAATCACAAAGATCATTCTTAAAAGGAGCAGCAAGATCGATGATAATGGTGTGCTTCTTTGTACACCTGGCTAAGGCAAGCTTGAAATAGAGCTTCGAATATGCTCAACAAAAGGATTTTCGGTTTGGGGGGAAGCTACCAAAGTCTTACTTTCAGATGGTTCAATTTCTCTCAACTCTGGAGTCTCGAAAGCTTTGGTGGTGAATGTTTAAGAGATGACGATTTCTATCTTCTACAACGGGGCTGCTCGATATCCTTATCTCGGTACTCGTATCATCATCTTCTTAAACTATATCATCTACTCTATCGGTAAATATTTATCAAAAACAAAATAGAAAAATATAAAACCAACAAAAACCCATAAAAATAAAAAAAAATTGAAAAAATACCAAAAATATGTTTTCTCAAGACATGTCTTCTGGTATCGATAACATCTACTGTCTTAGAAATGTCATTCAACAATGGCACGGGACCATAGATGAAATTCGAGCAGAAGGTGTAAATATTTTTTTCCAAAACATGTCTCAAACTATGGCTTACAGTTACGTCAGACTGTAACTCGTGCTTAAACCATGGTTTGTTATTATTTCAGATAGCAACCCCTCTTCAAAGAAGGAAAGTGCTGCGCTAAACCAATTTTCAAAAATTTCGTGCACTTATCCTAAAACCAAAACAAGGAAAGCATGTCGTCAAAAAGACTGCTATTCCTACACAAATGTTTTTCTTTCTATAAATTCTTCAGAAAAATATTTTTTGTTCAAAATGGTGGAAAATGAGCTGCTTAAAAATCAATCAGAATATGTGTTTTCATAAATTTGCAAAACCCAATCAATGACTTCAGCATGGTTAAAACTTTTCATAAAATGAGTCATTGATTGAGGGGGAGAATGTTTTCAAATTTATATCATCTATCGGGCTTGTCTAATTATCCTCGTGCTTAACTGAAAATGATATTTGCCTATGTCGAAGGACTAGGAATTTAGGATATGAGTGTTAGAATTAGATGACTATAGTTTGATAAACATGTTATTCCCATGCTTTTTTTGAAACATAATCATGGTATAAAAGAATGTTTTGGAAAAATATTTACTAACGTATGCAGATATCATGGTATAAAAGAATGTTCCCGATCCGGATCCCACAAAAGATGATGATTGGATGCCGTAAGGAAAGGGCAACTTTATCTTGGGTCGACAAAAGAAGAAACGGAGCTTAATTAGATCTCTCTATGGATAGTTGGCACGATAGATGCAACTTAAGAGGTCTCACTGCTTCAGCAGATGGTTTTCTTTCAGCCTTACAGCAACAACAGAAGTTTCTCAACCACCTAACGTATCTTTGTGCAGGACAAGTAGTGAATAATACCATTTTAAACAATTTTAAAATATTGTGTTAAAAATGGAAAAATATTGTTTTGAAAATATATTGGACTTAAATTTTTAGAAATCACCGGACTTCATTTTATCAAAACTTAAGTCACTCAATCAACAACTACGGTCATCGATTGAGGGGGAGAGTGATTTAAATTAAAATATTTTCAAACGATATTTCTTCATAAAAGTCCGGTTTGTACAAAATAAAGTGGTGATTTAAAGATTTAATGTTATGTCAGGGTATGATTTTCTTTAAAACTCAAAGATGTTTCAAAATGAAATATTTTATGTTCTTGTTTGATTGTGAAATTGTTTTATTATACTTAAAGATTTCTTAAAAACTATCATACCTGACACTAACAATCTTTAATGTCTATAATTGGTCCCCATTAGTCAATTTTCAAATTTAAATCGTGCCACGTCTTTCCCCAATTTTTCAAAATGATTTAAATCATTTGCGATCACAAATCTCAAATGGTTTGAATTTTTTGATCGGGGGAGAGATCGTGATTTAAATTTCAAATCGGTTTTAAAGGGTGTTTGTTTCAAAAGCACTCCTGCCTCCATGTGCCAAACGATTTCAATATATGATGCACATGATTGAGGAGAAGCATTTATCCAAAAACAAGATGAGTATTTAAACCTGGCCACATTTTCTCCCATGTTTTCTAAACCTTATTAAATCACTTGGGATCCAAAATCTCAAAGGGTTTGATATTTTTTATCGGTGGAGAATTTGTGATTTAATAATGAAATTTGATAAAAGGTGATCGTTTTGATTCAAATGTGCATGATGCTCTCCCATATGTGCTAAACACTTTCGAATCTCGAAGCACATATTGAGGGGGAGCAATTCAAAAGAAAATAAACTTTCAAGGTACAATGATTTCTATGTTTCAACATAAAGTACCTTGATTGATTTTCTAATGGTTTCTTAATTGATTTTGTGATCGTGGATGTACTTCAAAAGAACTCTTTCCTCTATGTGATAAAATGATTTCAAATATCCTACGCACATATTGAGGGGGAGAATTTACCAAGAAAATCAAATGGATTTTTCTAAGGAAATTGTGATCAAGAAATTGTTTCAAAGAACTCTTCCTTCCATGTGCTAAACAATTTCAAAACCATATGCACATGTTGAGGGGGAGCATTTCTAAAAGATCAAAAACAATTAAGGTACAAAATGCTTTGATATTATATCACAAGTACCTTGATTGATTTTCCAAATGATTCTTCAATTGGATTCATGAAAGAAAGAACAATACCAAAAGACCGACCAATTTACTTTATGCATGGTGTTATAAGGATGGTTAGGTTAGGTATTTGTTCCCACGATCCCGCCAGAGCTGGAGGGATCTACCCAGGGACATTCCACTAGATAGTGTAGAGTCTGTAGGTATGATGGAAAAAGGAGAAAAATGAGAATACGAGAAGAGTGCGGACTGAGACAGAGCTAGTAGTGGAATAAACCCTACAAGGTTCTAGTTATGAAGTCTCGGTAAGCACTGAAGGGGTTGAAAAATGAAAAAGAATTGAATGTGAAAAGGGTGAAAAGAAATAGCCTTCCATTAATTCAACCTTTAGGGCAGAAACCGGGTTCAATACATATGCTACTTGTGTCTACTAAGGTAACACTGGTATTGAAGACAAGACGTCATGGACCCAGTGACGCACTACACCTAACTTCCCAAGTTACTCAAGTTCCTCTTAAAAGGGCTTGTTTCATTCTCACGGTGAACCTACATAATCTATCGACTTTCTCTTAGAGATTGTTGATATTGAAGAAGGAGACCCTCTCCCTAGTCTCCGGCATAGGAAACAAAAGTGCACAATTGAGTCTAGAGCCAAGAGATCATCCACAATATCTCATTAGGACACAAAATTAATGAAGAATTGCTGTTTCACACAATGTGGAAAGTAAGTATATATTGAGAGTCCTACGCATTATCCTTGTGGTATTGCCAGAACATCCGAGTGATATGTTAAATATTCACGATGAAGATGGAAATCCTTCTAGAGCCAACATCAAACAAGCTCTTGGTGGGTGACATGTGAGATCTTTTCATAAGATCAAGCTTGTGACAACTGGATAGAAACGATAGGGCGATTCAATCTTGAATCAACCTTGGTCCAGGAAATGGATTGACGGATACCTTTGAAAAACCGGTTGTTGTGCTGAAAAATTCTTTTCTCTAGCACTTCGACTGTGTATTAATGTTTCAAAATTAAAAGTGTATTTATGATTGAAAATTGATTTCTTCTTCTAAACCTTCGTCATATTGCAAAACTCTTTCTTCAAGCAATACGCGATTGTTTTCAAATCATTTTTAATCAATCAGTGAATCTTAATTCGCTGGTTCACTCACTCCGTGTTGTCTACTTTGAGACGCTCCGGTTTGTGAACGGCTTGATTAGCTGTGAAACCCTGTCAAGGAGATTCTTCGGAATTCTACCTGATCACAGGCAGTATTTATACTGATCAACGGGGAACCGTGGTTCTTGCAACTATATTCATCGAAAGTGAACAAAGACATTTTTGTGTGTTTTAGTGCTAACTGTTGTTTGCAGGAACTGTTGACGATTCCAGCTGATCAGAATTAAGGAGTCAATCCATAACCGCATGCTCACACTCACGCTTAAAGAATTCATGATTGGTGCATATCTACATAACCTGGCTTGGATATTTTCATACTAGGCTTCTTCTACGCAGCTGCAAATATCATGAACCAGCAAAGCTTCCGCTACTCTGATAAAAAGATATCATGATCCAAAACTGTGAGCATGTCGGTCCAAAAGTCACAACATCACATGAAGGCAACACAATAAAGGGTGATCCAGAGATTTACTGTGGCTGATGATCTCAAAGAAAGCTCGAAGATCATCAAGATGTGGATCAGTTCAAAGACCTCCACTGATAGTACAAAACTATGCGGACTTTGAAGAATCGCTACTAAAGCACAAAATCGCGGAACTTGAAGAATTGAAGTCTACGAGCTTAGAACAAAAGACAAAGATAGAATGCTAGGATGCAAAATGTATTTCATGGGGTGACCTCCCTTAGGGGGAGATTGTTAGAAATTGGAAATTCCATGAGGAAGTGTCGGTCACCCCAATTATAGTCTAGCACATGTTAGCTCGTAGACATATCGTTATTTACTTGTTTATTAGTTAGTTATTAGCATAGTTTAGCTTAGAGTAACACCGTGGAGGAAGGACGGGTCTTTACCCACTGTATGCCTGATCCACAGCCCGATAGGAGGGCGTATTAGTTGTAACTATAAATACCCCTTCCATCCTTGGAAGGGGTGGTGCTTCAATCTAACCTTTTCCTTTTTGTTTAACTTTCTCTCACTAGAATCACCCTCTCATCTCTTTCTCTCTCTAAACAATGGCATACTTGATTCATCACCATCCAAGGCCACTCGAATCATCAAACACAATATATTTATGATCCTACAAATTCCTTGCGAGACACGGTTACGTTGTATAGTTAAATAGATACATTATCAGCTTTTAGGTGACAACTAGCTCTAATAACTACCTTGAAGATGTGAACAAACCTTGAACAGGTTTTCAAACCCATCAAAGTTCATGTCTATCAAGAGTTTCTCGAATTGGTACAATCTATTAAGATATGTATTGGAAGACAATTCTTTTCGACTTATGACATTTTGGAGCTCGTCAATTCAAGAGTTAAGTCTTAGCACACATAGATTCTATTCACGATACAACATATTTATATCACATACTTTTTTTCTTCCCCTAAAAAATTGCATATTAATGTTATTTTTGATGAAATTTTGATATAGAATATGACCATTTCGAGTTTTGCGAGAAGATTTCCACAAAAAACTTTGATAAGAACAAATTGTTTGAAAATACTCCCCCTCAACAAGTGATAATAACTTTTGAGGTTTTGAGAAAACACGAGAGGGAATACTTGTTCTTTTGAGCAAAATTATGAAAATATTGAAAGATTTGATTAATTTTACTCAAAAGTAAGAAGCTTTCACTCCTTTTATAAGGATTGTGGCACTGAAGCGTACCACAGGGTCCTTTCTATACAAGATCGGGTTGTACACTGCTATTTATGCATAAACCATAATGAATATATAAATCAAATATCAAAATCACAATCAAGTTTAAAGAGTACCCAAATGTTTTACACACGACCAGGAACTTTATCTGGACATTGGTATGCCAAGATAGAGAAGCTCTGTCTTCCGCCCACGAAGCTTTCCAAGTGTCTCATCTGATCCATGTGAATCAACCTTTCATCCAGCCTCTTAATAAACCTTTGAACTTCCTTGCGATTATTGGAGTTCCATCTCATCTTCTGACCAATACCAGCTTCAATATCCTTTAACCGATATGCCAATCCATCATGAACCATCTTTAACGTTGCATCACAGAACTTAGGAATCTCGTCAAACGCTATGAAGCATGTGTGATGATGCTCACTTTGGTAGACGATTCCAAACTTCGGTTTATGTAGAATGGTGTACTGAGGTTTTTGGTGTAGCTTGTTAAACTGTATTGTGAGATTAATCTGCTTCTGGTATGATTCAACCTTGAGTTGCAAATCTTCAACACGTTCCCGAATAACTTTGCTACGAATGAAAACTAGAAGGGCATTGATGAACTGGAGTTGAATTTCTGTTGAGAACTGTCGCATCCTTCCTTGTATCTTTATGAGATACATGTCTTTGATGTCGTTCAGCGAAAACGTCGGGAAGTTAGCTTTAGTGAAATCATACTCTTGTTCATCTTGTCTTTTGACCTTGATCTTAGACAAGAATGAGTAGCCCCACTTTGTTTCCAGTGTTACCCCTATCACAGCAACTATTCTCTTTTCATTCTTCACCTCCTTGTTTGACTTTCTTACTTGGCAACTCCTGTAGTATAGTCTCCTCCTCTCTGGCCAATTATGAATACCATATTTGGCATCAATGTCATACTCCACAACCTTGTCGACAAACAAGTTTGCGGCGTCTTCTTCAATGGCGATATTGTCGGAGAATACTGTAGCGGGGATGTTGAATGTGAGCGATGTAGCATATTTCTTGCTTACACTGCTACCGTGTTGAAGGAACTCGAGATCGTTGTTGAAGAAGAAACAGTAAGGTATCCTTTGTTGTTCGGGTTTGCCAATTGTCGGTAGAGGCTTGGTCCAATCCGTGTAGTATGGTTCATTATCCTTTCTTGTTATGTCAATGTTTGATTTGGGGTTGAGACAATCGATGTTGTTGGACATTGCACGGGAAACGTTGTCCAAGTGATATTCGAGCTCGACTGCACTGTAGGATCTATCTTTCAAAAAATTGAATGCGTCATTCTTGATTCAACAGAGCTCCCGTTTCGTCATCTTCTTAATTCTGAACTCATCCTGGATAATCTTGACCTGCTCCATGGTTCAACCATCTACCAGTTCTTGGTCTTCAGGAAGTCTAGGTGTTGCCTCGACCATGTTATTGAACTAGTCATACTCGTCAGTGTTGTCGCCATCTAGCCAGGAGACGACTGGCGGTTTCTTCTTTGTTCGGGAGGATGACTCTGGTTGAGATGATGGTCGGGGTGTTGGTTGTTGTTGAGGCTCGGGGATGTCACGACTTTCACCACCGGTATACGTGAAGTGATCACCGATTTTCTGCTGTGGTGGTAGATAATCTACATCCCGAGGTTTATCAGATGACGGTGGTTGTTTGGTAGCTTGTTGTGTGAGTGTCGTGGTGGTTCTAGCAGGTGGTGGTGGCATGGATGATGATGAGCTTCCTTACAAGATGTTTTCAGTTGGTGTGCTAGAAGTAGCTCATATAGCTTTTCTTCGTCTGATGTAAAAGAAGGAGCTCGAGGAGTCATTTTCAGCACTAACTCTAAAATTAAATCATCTTCAGTGACAACGGAAGACTTGACTGGTCTTGTCTGCATGGCCACCGGTGTAGTGGTAATTATCTATTGAACCATCTTTTTGATCATTGGGTAGAACTGATCCTTGAATATCTTCGTAGTGACAAAAGGAACCATGTTCTGAAGGAATGAATGAGTGTAGTTGTTGATTTGTTCATTCATCTCACCTTGAACGTCCCTAGTGAGAAATGCTTGGATCTGTTCTCTTTTGCCTTCAAACTCGTCCATCTACTTGGAAAGATCGATGACCTTGTCGGCCAGTATGTTCAATCTAGATTCATGAAGACTTTGTTTGCGTTTTTGAGACTGAAGCACAACTTTCTGGATCTCAGCCTTTGTACGAGATGCCCAAGTGTCAGCTTTCTTCTTGATTGACTTTGATGATGATTTCGTTGTTTCGTTCGGTGGTGGTGGTGATGAGTGTGAAGATGATTTGGCTTTGGAGGTGTCAAGGGGTGGTTCCGAAGATTGCTGAGGTTTATGTTCACGATTGTCAACAATGTAGGTGTCGGTTTCCCTTTTCAAACGTTATTCTTCTGCTTTAGCAGCTTCTTCTTTAGCTTTGGCCGCTTCCTATTCGGCCTTCCTCATTTTCAACTCTTCTTCAGCTACCAAGAGATCTTTGGTAGTGATTCTCTCATCTTGATCTTGATCATTATCTCCATATTCGACCATGTCCTCATCTTGTTGCTGATGTTCATCTGCAGGTTCCTTTTCGGTGGTAGCACCCGTTCCTTTAGCGGGTTGATTAACCGGATCAGAAACACGTGTAGTAAGAAGAACACCACCGCTAGAACCTCCTGGCCCTTCATATTGTTGAAGTGCGAATTCAGCAGCAGCTTTCTCCATTCGTTGTTGCTTTAGAGTTTTCTCATCTATAAAGCCAACTTTACCCGCAATCACAGCTTTCCTGTAACATCTGTAGGATGGAAGATCCCTGATTGCAGCAGTTATTAAGCATGTAGGGAGTTCCACTCCTTGTTTTTGAGTTGTTGTGTCATTGAATCTGACTAAGTTTAGAGTAGGCTCATTCAGCATGGAGTGCATGTTGTGGTTATTCAGTCTCAGTGGGATACTCTGGTGCTTCTTGAGAAGGTTATATATGTGTAGCTTGGTGTATCGGATGAAGGGAATCTTAGAACCAGGTTTCCTGTTTTGTTGCATCATGTCTTCCCAGATAAGACTTGCATAATCAATGTGGTTCACATGAACCATTCCCCAGAAGGTTTGAAGATGCATGAGCTTCAGGTGTTCATGAAAACTATCTCTTCCTGAGACTGATTTGGCAATCATAAGATAGATGG
The DNA here is from genome assembly GCA_019973895.1 of Chrysanthemum seticuspe. Classification (NCBI taxonomy): domain Eukaryota; kingdom Viridiplantae; phylum Streptophyta; class Magnoliopsida; order Asterales; family Asteraceae; genus Chrysanthemum; species Chrysanthemum seticuspe. The sequence continues at coordinate 130,711,223 of BPTQ01000002.1, forward strand.
TCCTCCAGGGTTGTGGGATATTCTTGACATCGACTCTGGAGTGCTTAGAAATGACCCCAGATTCTTCGTCGTACCCGATGTTGACTAAGAAGTCCAATACCTCCACTTTATTTGGAGTTCTGACATATTGTGTTGGAGGTATGACTGGAAGAAGGAGAATGGTGCAAAGATCCGCCACAGTGACAGTGACCTCCTGAGTGCGAAGCGTCACTTTCACCACATCTTTTCCATCAATTTTATCCATAGTGTGCCAAAACTGATGAATATAGATTTCTGGTATAGAGGTTGAGTTGGTGAGCATGAGGTTGAAAGGATGATGTTTTAGAATGTCAACAACAACTTTGCAGGAAGATTCGAAGCATGTGAAGTTGTTGAAGTCGACACGGAGATTGTTCTTCCCAATAGTTTTGTCGTAACTGGCTGGGAAGATGTCAGCCATTGTGAGCTCATTAGGGGCATTGATGTTTTCTTGATTGACATCCATTTTGTGATCTAAAAGTTATTAGACAAAATAACAAATATATGGAAACACATTATGTTAGTCTTAGTTTGATTTATTGTCCAATTACTTGTTTGACGTTATCATGATTGCGATAGTTACAAGTCCTAAGTCACCTTAGTCCAATTGTTTGAAGTTGATGTGATAAGTTACGTGAATGAGTTATTATTTGAAGTTTTAAAGTTCAATTTTTACTTAAACACACAACATTTTTTACATTTGTAGGCTTAAGCGTAACATTTGGTTTTGTGACTTAATCGTAACATTCAACAGGTTGGTTATGCGTAACAAGTACAATACAAGGTGAATGGTAGCTTATAAGTAAGCCTGAGTCCTTACGCGTAAAGAAGGTGCATAAGTGTAGGCGTAAGCTAAAGCATAAGACCATGTCTTATGCGTAAGAAATTCTTACGCGTAAAGCAAGTTCAAAGGCTTTAACCTTACGCGTAAGGTTAAGCTGAATGTTACGCGTAAGATTTACTCGTAAGAGTAAAGCTTAGGTGTAACAATCCTTGTTTATGCATATCTTTCCAAGATACGCGTAATCCTATTGTAGACCTCTTATGCGTAAGTGTTACGTGTAAGATTTCTCTTATGCGTAACCTTTACGCATAAAAGTATTCCTTATGCGTAACATATGAACACCTTTGTCAGAATTTTACAAATAAGCAGCCTGAAAATCACAAACATGAAAACCTGATTACAAAGTATTCTAAACACCAACAGGATCACAAAATAAGCACTAGACCAAATCTGATAAACCTAGAACAACTTAGGCGTAAAGCAATCTAAAACCCTAAACCCTTTTTCTACGCTTAACAGATTTAACCACAATAATCAATCAAGATTTTTTTCTGGGCAATCTTAGATGTTATATGAGTGTTTTAGAACAAGTTTTAACACAAATTTACCACAGAATCAAAAGACTCAAATAGTACGAACCCAAGAACCCTAAAACTTTCATTCTTACACTATTGATGTTTTTGGGTTTAATTGAAGGTTCCTATCATGTTTCTAAATACATTCTAACTCATTCCAATCCATCTAATCACAACAGAAATCAAAAACAAGAAAAATCCCAAATATGAACACATGAACCCTAATTTTCAAAATCGTTCAATAATTTTTTCTAGGTATGATTGGATGCTTGAAATAGGTTTAGAACACAACTTTAAACGTTTTAACATTAACCATTTGAACCAAAACATGTTTAGACGAAAACACCCAATCGTACGCATAAGACAAATATTCAAAATCATTTGTAGAAAAATGTAACCGATGGATTGAAAAGATTTTCAAAACCTATGTTTAAAATCATGATCAAAACCAATAACCACTTACAGATTTCAAATTTGGTGAATGGATTTGCAAAGTGAATTTGGGTCGTTGGATCTTGGTAGGTTTTAGAAGTAAATGCAAAAAACATGATGCATTGAATGTAGTTGTTGAGGTGACTTTGTTTAAAATAATTTTTCAAAAATTGACACATTCAGTCCCTCAACTTTTAGGCAAGAAAACTTAATGATACTCCCCCTCGACTTTTGAGATAATGAACTTTGTAAACATTTGAGTCTGAGGAGGGTATATTTCAAGAGTTCACCGAATACTAAAAAAAGGGAGAATTACATATATTCCCATTTAAACATCACAAATTATTGTTCAGTGGCCAAGGATAATTACAACATCAAAAGTGTAATGATATATATTGTTCAACAAGACATCTAGCAAAAAAAAAAAAAAAACTCCCTCCCTAGCTCTGGCGATTTGGGCGATTCACTCATAAACCTAAATTTTTTCACCTAACCAATTCTCTAATAATCGTTTATCAATTCCCTCCAAAGCTGGATTAATTCGTTTTGATCTTGTTTTGGTGCTGTGTTGCTTTGTGATTAATTAGGGTTTTCATTTTGGTTAAATCGTTTAGGTTTTCTTTTCTAAATCGCTGCTTTAGGGTTTGGTGATCGCACTTTAGGGTTTTCTTATTCTATCGCTGCAATCATTATTACTATCTATATAACAATTATTGTTCCTGGAGCATCATTATGGGTTGATTATTGATTCGTTATGGATTATAAACCCTAGTTTTTAACTAGGGTTTTACACGGTTATTTTGAAGTTAGACGTCAGCTTCTTGTTTTCCTGGTTTTTTATTTTCTTGGGTTTGTTTGTAATGGATAATTTGGGAGAGAAGAACACTGAACCCGTATGTTCAGTGGCCAAGGATAACATGGTTAACGATGCAAGTGATTTTGAGCATGTGAAGTCTGTTTCACATGCATCTTTCGCTACTGGTTTGGGGAGTCACAACGATCCTATTACTGGTTTTAATGAATATCTTGGGCATCGTCCTAATGATGCTATAGGTGATGGTGGTGCGACGAACTCGTTGTCGTATGTGACTATGAGGAAACACAAGAAATCTAGTAGGAATGTTGTTGAGGATTCACATGTCTCAGGTGTCGAGTCCTCACTTAAGAGTAAGCATGATTTTATTGAAACTTTGTTTGGCGTATCTCTTAAAACACTAAAGGATATTGATGCTTTCACTAAAGGTTTGGATGTTGGTCTAAACACGGTGTGGGATGAATTGGATAATGATGTTCATAAGATGGCTAAGGATGCTGTCTTGGGTTTGTGGGAGGCTTTTAGGGCTGACCATAAGGCTAAATTTAATACCTCTATACCTTCTTCTGAGTCTCCTATTGTCCAATCTATGGACATTAACACTAATGCTACATCCTATGCTGGAGCTACAGGGTTGAGGAATGATCAGCCTAGAGGTGATTCTGATTTTCGTCCCTTAGTTGCTGAACCTCTATTTGAAGGTGTAAACATCTCTATTCCCCGTAAAGTGGTTGAAAAGGTTAGTTCTCGGTTAGAACATACTTTATATGGCTATTTTGTGGGAAAGAGGATGGCGTTTCCCGTTGTTGAATATTATGCTAGGAATAATTGGGCGAAACATGGCCTTAAAAGGATTATGATGAATTCCAAAGGCTTCTTTTTCTTCAAATTCGATACATTGGCTGGTGTGGAAGCTGTTTTGGAAGGTGGTCCTTGGATGATACGCAAATCTCCAATTATTCTCAAGAAATGGTCTATGGATACTTGTTTGCGTAAGGAAGAATTGACTAGCATTCCGGTATGGGTTAAACTGCATGATGTTCCTCTTCAAGTTTTTGAAGAGGATGGTATTAGTTTGATTGCTACTTTTATTGGTAAACCTGTTATGCTTGATTCATACACGACTTCTATGTGTAAGGAATCGTGGGGTAGAAGTAGTTTTGCTAGATGTCTTGTTGAGGTCAATTCTGATGCTGATCTCGTGGAGGTTGTTACTATTGGTTTTCCTTCACTTTCTGGGGAGGGTTTTACTAAAGAGACTATCCGTGTTGAATATGAATGGAGGCCACCCAGGTGTGGTATATGCAAAATATTTGGTCATATTCATGATCAATGTCCAAAAAAGGTGGTGATTTCTCCTGTTTTATCCAATTCACATGTTGTAACTCCTACTGTGGTTCTAAACAATGATGGATTTCAAACTGTGGGTAAGAAAAAGAGGAAGAAGAAGGGTAAAGCCAAGTATACGAATGGTAATCAGTTTGTTGGTCCATCTGTTACTCAGAATGTTAGATATGCGCCAAAGGCGGCAACCAGTGAACCTACTAAGGGAGCTAATACTAGGGGTAATGCACCCACATCGTCGTCTATGTTGAAGTCTACTCGCCCTACCTCTCAGGATGGTAATATTAATACATCTAATTCGTATGCTGCATTGGTGAATGATGAAGATGAAGATGGAGATAGAGAATATGTTGCACATGAAAATGAAGAATCGGCTAACCCAATTACAGGTGAAACTTCATCTTTCACGGGAGCTGCTGGTTAGCTAGTTTGTTTTGTTTCTTGGTTAAGTTCTTATGGCTTGTCATAAGTTCTAGTTTTTTGTTTAAGCTGCTTAGTTGTCTACCTTGTTATGTATGCTTTATCGCCTATGTAACGGGCTGAGATATGGGACTTCACCCATATCCTTTGTACTTAAATGCTTTTTGGAGTAATACATTTACCGGGTCTTTTTGACCTTTTACCGAAAAAAAGAGGGTATATTTCAAGATAATTTTCCACCACTTAATAGAAAACAACGTATTTTTGGTAACATGCAAGTACAAGGTTTTATGAAACTGAAAATTATTTACTTTCTACCCCCTCAACACTTGTTCGGGAAAAATGGTGAAATGTTTGATAGAACACTGTGTTGATGGAAGTTTCATACTTGCAATGTTTGTTTTTCAGATAAAGTTTGAAAGGAAAAGTATTTTTGGATTTTATAAGATTTTATATTTTTGTATTTTGTTTTTGAAAAATATTTACAAAATAGGTTTTGGTGTTTGACTTTTCAATTGTGTTTTAAAAGTTCATCCAGCTCTTCTGGAGTCAAACACCTCATACCAATTCGACGAATCAAGTCAGTAAATCTTGCGGGAGACAAGGCTTTAGTGAGAAGATCCGCCAATTGGTGTTCTGTACCTACAAAGTATAATTCAACTGAACCCTTTTCCACATGATCTTTGATGAAATGATATCGAAGATCGATGTGCTTTGACTTTGAGTGTTGAACGGTGTTACACGAGATCGCAATAGCACTTTTGTTGTCGCAGTACACCGGAATTTTGTCAAATACATAACCATAATCTTTGAGTTGTGTTCTCATCAAAATGACTTGAGCACAACACGCAGACATGGGTACATATTCAGCTTCAGTTGATGACAGCGATGTACAATCCTGTTTTTTCGATTGCCATGACACCAATTTATCACCAAGGAATTGTAAACCTCCTGAAGTACTTTTTCGTGAATCTAAGCATCCTGCATGGTCAGCATCTGAAAAAGCTATTAGTTCAAAACCAGAATCATTCTGATACCAGATCACCAAGTTAATGGTTCCCTTGACATATCGGAGGATTGTTTTAGCCTCAGAGAGGTGTCTTTCAGTTGGCCTTGACTGATAACGGGAGCAAAGATATACAGAAAATACTATGCCGGGTCTACTGGTTGTTAGATACATGAGAGACCCAATAATACTACGGTATTTGGTAGGGTCAACCAATTTCCAATGTAAATCAGCATCCAGTTTGTTGGTATGTGCCATTGATGTGTTGTAGGTGTCACAACTTTGCATTCCATGTTTCTTTATTATTTCAAGAGCATATTTGGACTGACTTAAGAAAATACCACGGGGTGATTGATGAACTTGTAGTCCTAAGAAGAACGTAAGTTCACCCATCATTGACATTTCAAAATTTGTTTTCATTAGATTTGAAAAAGTGTTTGAGTACTTTTTATGGGTAGAACCAAAGATGATATCATCCACATAAATCTGAACAATTAAAATGTGTGCCCTATGATATTGAATAAACAGTGTTGGGTCGACCGATCCTTTGATGAAATGCTTAGAAGGAGAAAGGATGACAACTTATCATACCATGGCCGAGGGGCTTGTTTGATATCGTAGAGAGCCTTGTTCAATTTTTAGACGTGATTAGGGAACTCTGAATCAACGAATCCTTCCGATTGGCTAACATACATTGTCTCCTTATTAACCATTTAGAAAAGCCGTTTTGACATCCATTTGGTAGACGGTGATGTTCAAATGAACCGCGAATGCCAGAAAAATCCATACAGCCTCAAGTCTAGCAACCGGTGCGAATGATTCTTCGAAGTTAATACCCTCTTCATGTCTATAACCCTTAGTCACTAGAAGTGACTTGTTTCGGATAACCGTACCTTCAGCATCTAACTTATTCTTCCAAATCCATTTGAGACCAATGATGTAGACCCCTTTCGGTCTTTCAACCAATTCCCATACTTCTAAACGTTTAAACTGGTTCAAATTTTTTTTGCATGGATTCAATCTAGTTTTCGGGAGTCATTGCATCTTTAATGTTTTTGGGTTCAGTTTGAATGACAGTGAGTGCATAAATGCAATGTTCTCCGTCAGTCTGAAGGCGTTGTCTAGTTACGACTGGTTGGTTTGGGTTGCCAATAAGATTAACAAGAGGATGGCTGGTAGAAGATTCAGCAACATTTAGATTTGCCGTTTCAGTTACGAAAGGGTTGAAGAATGCATTTCCATCATAATCCGCAGGTGCAGGTACATCTTGATTAAGAATATCATCAGCTGGGTCATTGTCATTAGAAGCAGTTTGTTTAGTTGTTGTTGGAGATTCAATCGGAGGTGCATCAGCAATAGTTGTTGTTGTTTCAGGTGTATCAGGTATTGGAATATTATTAGGTTAAGCAGCGAAAACATTTGATACATCTGGAGCACGTTGATCAAAATCTTCAACGAAAAGTGAGTTAAAAAGTTTGATCAGCTGATAATTGGGGGAAGTTGAGACGGTTATGTCCGGGTTCCAAGCTGTTTTGCTCAGAAGCCATCTCTGTGAGTTCATCAAAATTAGCGTGAATGGTTTCCATAATTTCCTTTGTACAAAAATTCCAGATCTGGTATCCTTTTGAGTTTTCAAAGTATCCAACGAAGACTCCAATGTCAGCTTTGGCCTTGAGTTTTCCAAAGTCGTCATGATCATTATTTGGGTAACAGAGAGCACCAAATACATGAAAGTGTTTTAGGTTCGGTTTTTTGTTATGGATAAGCTCATAAGGTGTTTTGTTGATGCTTTTGGTTATCATAGAATGATTCTGAGTGTAGCATGCAGTTGACACGGCTTCTGCCCATAAGTAATCTGGAATTTTTGCATTGATCAACATCGTTCTTGCAGCTTCCACTAACGTACGGTTTTGTCTTTCGACAACTCCATTTTGTTCTGGTGTTCGTGCAATTGATGTTTGATGCTCAATTCCCACTTTCTCATAGTATTCTCGAAGATTTTGGTTTACAAATTCAGTTCCTCTGTCTGTTCTGACTTCTCTAACCGTGTTACAGAGCTGAACTTGAATTTTCATAGGAAATAAACCTAAGTCCATCTGGAGTAGTCATCAACGATTACGAGAATGAAGCGTTTGCCATTATCTGTCTGCACACGCATCGGGCCAGACAAATCCAAGTGAAGAAGATGAAGAACATGCTGAGAGCTATTTTCAACCTTCGAAGGAAAATGAGCATGAGTGCTTTTCCCTTGTTCACAAGCTGAGCATAAGTGATCTTTTGAATACCTAAACCTTGGAAGACCTTCAACTAGTTTATGTTGTGCAAGATTAGTTATGGTTTGAAAGTTCAAATATGAAATTCTTCTGTTCCACAGCCATGAATTTGTAGATGTTGCCTTAGAAAGTAGACATATGGGAGATGAAGTGATCATGTCTTGCATTCAGATTGTGTAAAGGCTTGATGTGTGGTTTCCACACATAAGATCGTTTCCTTGTAGATAATGGATGAAGCAAGTTTTCTACCTAAAAGAAACTTCCAAATCACCATCACAAAACTAACCAACTAAGAAAAGATTGTGTCCAAGACCTTCAATATAATAAACTCTGCTAATTTTGATGTTCCCATTGATGTAGTCTCCGTAGCCCATGATAGCTGCAAAGTGATCATTCCCGAACATGACAGTGCCAATGAACTTTGAAACAAAGTTTGTAAGAAGTTTGAGATTTCATGTCATGTGCCGGGAACATTTCCTATCAAAAATCCAAAGGATGATCTGTATCACCTGCAATACACAGACAACACAGGTGGAATAGAAGTAGAGGTGGAACCTGAAGAGTTCGAGGGTTCCATTACAGTTACAGATGAAACACACATCTTTATAATTTTGGGGATCCATTTAAATCCAGGTGTATTTTGTAACCATCTATGCCAAGTCCAACTAGTTTGTGCTTTGGTCTTAGTGAATGCACTAGGTGATATTCTCTTCCTAGGAGGTGAAGTGGGTTCTATGGGTACATCAATGATATTTTCAGAAACACTAGAAGGCGGTTTACCTAGCACAGACTTAGAAGCATTAGTAGGCCTAGAGATACTGCCATTCTTATGTTTTCGATAACGAGACAAGATAGATTTAGCAACACATTTATCATGACAATCAGAAAGCATACTTTTACGACATATAACACAAGAAGCTTCAAATTCAACATAAAAAGTACTTAAAGGTTTAACATTCGTTACATCACTTTTTCTATTACATTTATCTAACGCAATATCTAAAGTAGGTGCAACATGTGTTTTATTCAAAGTCCTAGTGTGTTCTTTTACTGCAGGGGTCTTGATAAGGTTTTAAAAGGTACCATTTTGAGGGGTCGTTTTAGCCCTTATTTGATCACTTTTGTATCCGTTATTGCTTAATATCGTTCCTTTTCACGTTTTAGGTCTCTTGAAGGCAAAATACTGGAATGGCACTTATTTGGATGAAAAGGCGCGAATATACGAAGAAAATGGCCAAAGTCAGAATCGAGGCACTCAAAGCTGCTGAAAACAGAAGGCGATGGCGTCACTGCTTAACTGCGACGCCGTCGGGGGAATTTTGCGACGGCTCAGAAGTGAAATTGCATGTTTTTGAGGGACGGCGTCAGGTTATGGAAGAGTAGGCCGTCGCAACTAAGACGGCCTAGATGCAAACCAGACGGCGTCAGAAGCTGAAGAGGACATCGTCACAGGCATAAGGTGACGTCGTCGCAAGGTTAACGTAGCCAAGACGAAACCCTAATGACGGCGACACGACGGCGTCACAAAACATAAGGTGACGCCGTCGCATATGTAATATTATATATATACTCCGAATTTTTTAGTATTGGTGTGTAGTTTTTTGGAGTAAAACCTAAAACCGAACCAAGGATGTCTTGTACAGTATTTTAGGGTTCCAAACCCTATTTTACATCAAGATAAGTGTTTACTTCATCAATTCAATTATGTCTTTGATTATTTGTGTGTATGCTTGCATGTTCTCCATGTCCGGCTAATTTACTTGTGTGTTTGCTTAGGGAATATGAAACTTAATTATTGAATATTGATTGGTTGTTTCTTATCTTAGTTGATTAATGATCTACTAATGCGATAGGTCATTCGTTGTGTACTTAATGCTTGATTCATCTTTGTGAACCTTAGAATATAATTACCTGAGTAGTTGTAGGCTAAACCATCCAAAGAGTGCCTTAGAGTAAGAATTTATTATCCCTAGTGGGTTTTGTAGACGAGACCCTTTGGTAAGTTCAAAGAGTTAGGGAGAAACGCACACCCTACAACCTTAGACACACAACACAACTAAGAATAAGGACGTGACAATTCAACCATCAATATGAGATAATTAAGGAGTAGTAAAACCTATGTAAACACATCTTTAAACTATCATACGAGCACACAATAATTAGACATAGACTACATACACCTTAGATTAGATAATTAGATAAGTAGAGTAATCGGTAGCAATACCAACCCCCCAAATCCAATACCCGAGATTTGTACCTTTCAATTTCCTAAAAACATAAAAAAGATAAAAAAATAATCTTCCTCAACCCCAACCTTAGCGTAGTAACTTCTCACTAGCATTCCTATTCCCCTAGAGAACGATATCAATACCCGTGGCTTACCCTAATACTACACTACAACGATTAGGTTCACTGCCTAGGGTGTTGAAAAACTTGCTCGACGAAAAGGAAGTTCCTTTGACCCCGAACGACGCGTGTAGCGTTATCAAGTTTTTGGCGCCGCTGCCGGGGAATAGAATAGCTAGTTAGTAGTCCACCTCGTTTAGGTTTCTTTGCTTGATTCCTATCAAGTAAACTTTTTTCTCATTTTTAGCTTCCTCATAGTCTATCCCCCTTCTTCGTGACCTTTGTTCGTAACACCCATCACTTTTCATCATGGAAGGTGATAACCAACCACCATTCAATAACCCAACACCAAATAAGTCACTGTCACTCAAAACCCAAACCAATGACCAACACAACCGTCAAAGCCGTTATTTGAGTAGAAACACCGACCTTCAGGATTTGCAGAAAATATTCGATAGTACAATTAGGGAAGCTGTTGAGAAAGTAGTCAACGCCTCTGTAGTTGGCTCTATGATTAGCAGTAATTCAGACAATGGCATGATAAACAAAAACGTGAATGTGGAAAATAGTGCTTATTTCAATCTTTACCCCACTAAGGAAGAGATTGCGTACCATCAATACATAATCGATAATCCACGATCACCTATCATTAGGATCTGCCCAAAGATTATGAGAGGAAATCCCTGGAACCTAAAAATCCCTTGTATGATCGGATATAGGAGTGTCGACCACGCTTACATAGATACGGAATCTCCCATTAATGTGATGTCATCTGCTGTCTACAATGACATTATGAATGAGCGACTCAATATTAGGAGAGACCCTAAGTATCCAGGAAGAATTTGCAACTTTGTGGGAAGAGTCAAGGACGTGCATGTATTTATAGGAAATTTCACCTACCTAGTTGATTTTATGGTCCTAGAAGATGTAGGATGCGTCATTGACTATAGTTTATCCCAAGTAGTGCTAGGGAAACCGTTTGTTGAAACATCTAGAATGATCCATAACAAGCATGATGGAACGGTTAGGTTTAAGGAAGGAACCGATGAGATCACCTATAGGATGCCTTGGAAAACAAATGAATATGGCCACTTGCCCATTTATGATCGAGACAACATCAAAGCTTTTGAGGACAAGAGCAAGGAAGATGTTGAAAAAGGTTATAAATTCATGTGGGAAAGAAGGAGGCATTATTATAAGGATTTCTTGACCCTAGGGCCTAGGTATAGAGTCGATGAAAATTTTGTCAACATGATAGAATTCTCATTGAGGATGCAAAACGAGGCAACGTAGGAGCACGACTACGAGTCTAGCTACAAGACTCTTAAATAAAGAAAAGCGCTTCGTGGGAGGCAACCCATGCTTAATTTTTTGCTTGTTAGTGTCATATATCTTTTATTGATTGTTTATCCTCATGTTTAAATTTGTAAAAATGCTTTATCTTGTTTTTAACCTCGTCTTAATTGCATATAAAGGTATTTTACATAAGGGATAAGTGTAGGGAGGATTACACACGTTTTCAAAAGAAACGTAAACATGAGAATAACAATTAACTAAAAGATATATATGTTTGTTTGTTCGAGTCAAATGCTTGTATCGAGTCATAATGGATGTTTTTGCATAAATTTTTCCAGATTCTAAAGGTGTAACTTTTCCAGAATTTTTTCCAGAAAATCGCAGACCAGTTTTTGTCAGGATAACCTGACGGCGTCAGGATTGCAACCTGACGGCGTCAGGAAGGAGTAAAAACATCAGATTACTTTTTTCTCGTTTTCTGAGCTACTTATAAATTTTTGGAATTTTCCAGATCTTAATTTTCTAAAATTTCTGTAAACATCCATTCCACAAGCATTATATCCTAGTTTAAATCGAGTCTTATATATATTATTACCGCCGATTTTACGCGAAGGTTTTATTTGTTTTCTTCAAGTGTGCAGGTTTAGTTTGTCAAGAAGAAGTTACACAAGATTGGAAGGAGCTTTTCACGCAATAATTCTTCTTGAAAAGGATTTAACCACCACTTTACACGGATCCTACCGAGCTAATCAGGGGAGTATTAGTTTCTTTCGTTTTTAATTACCTTCCATTATCATAACTTTCATACTTTAGGGGAACATTGGGGACAATGTTCAGTTTAAGTGTAGGGAGGGAAAATAAAACGGGAACTTTGAAACTATGCTTATCCTTGATTATTTGCTTTGTCCAATTGTATTTGTGTAATAAACCATGAGAAAATGTCGGTTAGGGTAATTTTGGCACCAAATTTAAAATTTTTCATGACATATAGGAGTGGGCCATTAGTCTTAACAAAAGCGTCTCACGGATAGGAAGTTGCATGACTAGCACACAAACCCTTTACCACTTAAATTCCACCCAAAATGTGAGGATCACCCTTAGATTAGTAGGAATTAAAGCATTCATCTTTAATGCTTAGAGTGTGAACCGGTAGTATATTAGATTCTAGAACTTGTTTTGTGATGCATTCCGAGATCGCTAGTGAGACTACACTTGTGTAGTTAGGATTAACTAAATGATAAGAGGCATTAGGATAACCCTTGTTTGATAACCGTAATATAATTACTTCTTCCACATCGGTTGAGTAATTCCCCCACACCCTTTGCGTTGTACTCATCTTTAGTACACGATACCCCTAGTTAACCCCTCAGAGCCTATCCTTTTCGCGGTTCTCGTGATGTTTCGGTTTTTCCGGAATATCAATGAAGAGCATTGTTTACACCCCACCCCCAAATATACACCCAAATCGCCTTAGCCTACCCTTTATGCACTCACTTTTAGTGCAAATTTTTGTTATCACCTTAAACCCTTAGTTCAATTATCTGGTTGCTTGCATAAGTTGCTAAGTCGAGTCATATCCTTTGTATACAGTTTTGGGACGATTGGGATTCATGGGAAAAGTTAAAGTTTATGAAATGACGGGAAGGGAACGTTATTCAAATTCCCTTTGTTTGCGTAATAATGTACCCCAAGTGTTTTGATCTTTTCAATTCGGGTCAAATTAGTGTTAGAGTAATAAAAACTCAAGTGTAAGGATGTGCCTATAAATCCCTATCATTTTGATGTTACCGTAGAGGATGGTAGAGTAAAAGTGTATGTGAAAAAAAAAAAAAAAAAAAAAAAAAAAAAAAAAAAAAAAAAAAAACATGCGGGCTACCATCCTACATCTATCCTTTAAATTTATGTTTGTTTATTTCCGTTACCTAGAGTTCTAGAGTGTCGAGTCTTGGCTTAGCAACGCCATTCTTCGTATGCATTTAACATAGAGATTTTTGACTTTCCACCACTACATAGCCTATCCCACCAAACCCCTTATTTCCCTACCGTAAGCCTAACGTTACAACCCTTTAAAAGACCTCTTTGATAGTCTTTCCTAGGTGCTTACGCCAAAGCGACGGAGGTTTGATCTATTCTCAAGCCTATGGTAATCTATGTACTAGGACCGGTTAATGAGTGTTTATCTTCCATTTTCTATTTGTTATATTCCATATATACACCCGAGAGAGATGTGAGTATCCAAACACCCCATGTGAGGTGCTAGTATGTAATTTCCGTGCTTGTTATGACTTTTGCGGGGCTTATATGTGTTGTGGACCGTTTTGAATCAATGCTTCATGACCCCTAACTTATAAATTAATTGGCTAAAAGCACATTTGCTTGAGGACAAGCAAATAACAAGTGTAGGGATATTTGATAAGGTTTTAAAAGGTACCATTTTGAGGGGTCGTTTTAGCCCTTATTTGATCACTTTTGTATCTGTTATTGCTTAATATCGTTCCTTTTCACTTTTTAGGTCTCTTGAAGGCAAAATGCTGGAATGGCACTTATTTGGACGAAAAGGTGCGAATATACGAAGAAAATGGCCAAAGTCAGAATCGAGACACTCAAAGCTGCTGAAAACAGAAGGCGACGGCGTCACTGCTTAACTGCGACGCCGTCGGGGGAATTTTGCGATGGCTCAGAAGTGAAATTGCATGTTTTCGAGGGACGGCGTCAGGTTATGGAAGAGTAGGCCGTCGCAACTCAGACGGCCTAGATGCAACCCAGACGGCGTCAGAAGCTGAAGAGGACGTCGTCACAGGCATAAGGTGACGCCGTCTCAAGGTTAACGTGGCCAAGACGAAACCCTAATGACGGCGACACGACGGCGTCACAAAACATAAGGTGACGCCGTCGCATATGTAATATTATATATAGAATCCGAATTTTTCAGTATTGGTGTGTAGTTTTTTGGAGTAAAACCTAAAACCGAACCAAGGATGTCTTGTACAGTATTTTAGGGTTCCAAACCCTATTTTACATCAAGATAAGTGTTTACTTCTTCAATTCAATTATGTCTTTGATTATTTGTGTGTATGCTTGCATGTTCTCCATGTCCGGCTAATTTACTTGTGTGTTTGCTTAGGGAATATGAAACTTAATTATTGAATATTGATTGGTTGTTTCTTATCTTAGTTGATTAATGATCTAGTAATGCGATAGGTCATTCGTTGTGTACTTAATGCTTGATTCATCTTTGTGAACCTTAGAATATAATTACCTGAGTAGTTGTAGGCTAAACCATCCAAAGAGTGCCTTAGAGTAAGAGTTTATTATCCCTAGTGGGTTTTGTAGACGAGACCCTTTGGTAAGTTCAAAGAGTTAGGGAGAAACGCATACCCTACAACCTTAGACACACAACGCAACTAAGAATAAGGACGTGACAATTCAACCATCAATAGGAGATAATTAAGGAGTAGTAAAACCTAAGTAAACACATCTTTAAACTATCATACGAGCACACAATAATTAGACATAGACTACATACACCTTAGATTAGATAATTAGATAAGTAGAGTAATCGGTAGCAATACCAACCCCCCAAATCCAATACCCGAGATTCGTACCTTTCAATTTCCTAAAAACATAAAAAAGATAAAAAATAATCTTCTTCAACCCCAACCTTAGCGTAGTAACTTCTCACTAGCATTCCTATTCCCCTAGAGAACGATATCAATACCCGTGGCTTACCCTAATACTACACTACAACGATTAGGTTCACTGCCTAGGGTGTTGAAAAACTTGCTAGACGAAAAGGAAGTTCCTTTGACCCCGAACTACGCGTGTAGCATTATCAGGTCTTTACTGATCTTCTCTTACGTTGCAGCGTCCTATTCTTTTTGTGAACGCTTCTAGACTGTGAAGTGCAAACGCTAGGATTAGAGGCAACTACTCCTGTAGAAGTGGAAGGAAGCACATTAGTACCTTGTGTTGTGTCAGTGGGCTTCCTAATGTCAATTGTAAAGATTCCAGGTGCAAGGACATTTGTGTTACTAGACTTATCTTGCTTAAGTTTCACCAACTCCTCTTTCAACTCTATGATAGTGTGTAATAAATCATGGTTTTCAGAGCGAATGTTGCCATTAACATTTAAGACTTCCTTAGTGTATGCAAGATGATCATCAAGATCTTTTTACGCTTTGGAACGAGTCTTTTTGAGCAAATTAAATATGACACCATATTCTGATTTGATTTTTGCAATATCTTGTTCATATTTAAAAATCTGACACTTTAAGGACGCATTTTCCTCATCCAGTCGTTCGATTTTTAGTTCAAAAGTTTTATCACTCGACTGTTTGAGCTTGTTTTGCAAAGCAAGTTCTCGATTATTACAATATTTTTGACACTATTGAAGACGACGTGTTACAATTGAAAGTTTATTTAACAAACGCTCATTTTCAGCTTTCAATGTTTCGATTTGAGACACATTATCAACAATATCAATAGAATCAACAGAATTAACATCAGTATTATCAAAAGCAGAAGCAGCATTATAATACAACACAAGTTTATTTAAAAATCCAAGAGTCGATCGACATGGTTTCAAAAACTTTTGTTTTTCTTTTTGGTTTTCAAAGTCCATGCCCCTGTTGCATTGAAAATTGTTTTCAAGTGCCCAATCTCCTTCTGAAGATTCCGTTCCCAATATGTTGCACACATACGTAAATTTCGAACATGGGGTAAAAGTTGTTTTTGAAAGATATCTCTTTGTTTTCGCGCATAAGGCAATTGAAAAGTTTCAACTTTTATTTCCAAATTAAGTTCAATTGCACGTTCCAAAAGATTAATTTCAGACTTGAATGTATCAAAATATTTAAGGATTTGATATCTTTCGGGTAATGGTGTGATTTTACTCAAAGAAGGTAAAGGACCATTAATTTGTGCAACTTGTTTGACGGGACCAACGTTAGAAGAGGACTCAGGAATTGGTGTGATAACCCAAGGTGTGTTTGTATTATCCTGTTGTTTAACAAAAGTTATGAGAGGGCCTTTTGAATAATCAAATGGTTTATTATATTCAATGTTTTCCATTTTTAATCGACTCTCATCTTCTTCATCGATTTCCTCTTCAAGATTATATTTAAAAACACGCACAACAAATTCATCAAGAATATGTTTGACACTATACAACTTTGGATTTGCTTTGAATGATCTATTGAAAAAACGTGGTTTTTTATCAGCAAGATTTGGCCCATATCCATCAGGATTTGGCTTAAATGTGAACTTTTGAATCGTTGTGATTGACACACCATGTTTATAGACAACATTTTGAAACTCTTTGATTTTGTTTTGCAAATCGACAATTTCATCAAGATACTGATCAATTCGTTTCCTTGATGTTTGTTTGTATTCTGA
The DNA here is from genome assembly GCA_019973895.1 of Chrysanthemum seticuspe. NCBI lineage: Eukaryota > Viridiplantae > Streptophyta > Magnoliopsida > Asterales > Asteraceae > Chrysanthemum > Chrysanthemum seticuspe. The sequence goes on from BPTQ01000002.1 coordinate 130,727,925, forward strand.
AAACTCTTTTTGACACGAAGACAACTCTGACTTGGCTTTTGAGTTTCCTAAGTAAGAGTGTTAATGTGTTATTTATGTTCAAATTTTTTTTGTTCTATTTGAGAAAGCAATTCATTTTTAGAAACAACTAGATCACGTATCTGTTTTTCTAAAGATTGTTCGCTTTGGTATGACTTTGAAAAGGCGACTTCAAAACTATATTCACGTTTCTCTTTTGTTTCAAAAATTTTGAGTTGTACCTTGTTGGAATCACTCCTAAACCATAATCAAGTGTTAGTAATTAATATGTAATAGTTAGCTTTATTATGGCCTTTATGTTTGTTATTAGCCTTAAGCTTATGTAGAAGGCCCATGAGCTTAGGCCCAAGCCCCTTTAAGAAAGGATGGAAACTAGGAGTGTTGCCCTAGCTTTCCTCCTATAAATACTCTTGTAAACCCTCATTTGAGGGTTGGTTGTTCAAGTTATTCTCTCATTCACATCCTACGCATAACCGGCTCATTCTTACGTGTGTGTGTGTGTGTTTTACTTGTTCAATCGCCTTATCTCTTTCTATATTACTTGTTTTTGTAAAACGAGTGACCTAACAGTGGTATCAATCGCCTAATAGTTGAGTGAACGTATTGTTTGAAGTGAGTTTTGGTCTCACGCCTAACGTGCGTATCCTTATCTTTGGCTTGATCAAAAACGTATTTTTTACACTTTTGAATCCAAGATTCTTGTACTTTCAACGTTTTAGGGTGTTAAAATACTTGTTTTTGGCAAAAAGTTTCAAACTTTATACGTGGATAGTTGTTTTTCATCTAGTTTTTGAACGTGGGTGTAGTTCTACGCGTAACTGTTTTAGAAGGCTTTGGTTCATCAAGTTTCACACTTTTGTGTATTTTGGTGTTATTGAAGCTATTTTATCACACAAAAACTGGTTTAGAAACACTTTTGGACAGAATCAATGTTTCGAGCATTTCTACGCGTAGTAAAACCCTAAAACTACGCGTAAGTGCTTCCTTGGTTTGATCTTCATTTTCGTGGTTTATTCCGTGTTTTCTTACTTGGATAAGTCTGAAAATACGTCGACTTTGGATATCTTTTGCACTGTGATAGTGTAAAAGATCATTTGGGCAAAAACCCTAAAATTACGCATAAGCATAAGCTTACGCGTAGAAATCCTACGCCTAAGATTTTTCTTACGCCTAAGCCTAGTCTTACGCATAAGAAAATCCTACGCCTAACTTTCTACGCCTAACTTTTTTCTACGCCTAACTTTAGTGCTTTTCCCTACTTACGCGTAAGCTAAATCCTACGCGTAACTCCTTATTGTTACGCGTAACTTTGGTGTTTTTACGCATAAGTGCTACTTGGTTTCTTGTCTTTTCTACGCCTAAGGACACTTCATCAACAAAGGTTCATTCGACTACAAAGATCCATTTTTACTACACAAGTTTTTTCAACATGTCTCAACCACCATACTCTAACTATTTCCCTCACACTTATAATCATCAACAACAACAACAATTAACTCCACAACATCAACAATGGAATAAAAAACAAGCAATTTATCAACAACAATTTAATCAATAACATAATCCACAAATTGGTGCAATTCCACCACCACAAATGGTTCAAACACCGCCAAGCCTTCAAGTTCAACCCTACACAAACGATTTCAATCAACATCCATCAAGGAACACTATGAAGGAACCCACTTGGTTTGCAAAGATGTGTGAAGCTTTAAGCAGCCAACAATCAATTCATGAGGCTGGATCACTTGATAGACCTCCAATGCTAACTCCAGGAAACTACGATCAATGGGTGATAAGGTTCTTTAGGTTTTGTGATCTGAAGAACCACATGGAATGTTCTTAAAGAAGGTTATCTTGGAAGGTCCATTTGATATGCCTACTGTCATTGTACCCGGAGATCCAACCGCAGACTTGAATCCTCAAGAACTTCTACACTATGAAGCAGATGAGCTAGCAATGGAATATATCCTCTTAGGATTACCAAACCCAATTCTTCGTAGTGTTGATGCTCAAAAGACTGCACAGAAAATGTGGGATCATATTCGTCTTCTTATGGAAGGATCTGTACTCAATCAGGAGGATTTGGAATCCAAAATTTACTTGGCTTATGAACACTTCATGATTGAACCTAGAGAGACACTAGAGTCCTATCATCATCGATTTTCAGACATCATCAATGATTTGGATAAACACAACATCATCATGCCAAGAATTGCAGTGAATACTAAGTTCCTGAGTAGTCTTGGTCCTGAATGGGAGAAGTATGTCATTTTTCTCCGTCAAGCGAAGAATATGCATCATTCTACATATGGATTGTTGTACGATTACTTGAAGCCTCATGAAAAGGAAGTTGATCGGGAAAGGATTCTCCGTGCTCAAATTGCTAAACAATCACATCCAGAAAATCAACAACTTGCCTTGTATGCTCAACAGAATTATCCCTCTCAACCAGCAACTCAACCAACTGCTTCAACCACACCTTCACAGCAACAACCTCAACAAAATCAATTGGTTCCATACAACAACAACAATGCTCAAGCATATGTCAGTGAAGCTACTGAGGAAATCGATCCGTTCGAAGCATTGCAACAAGGATTTGTTATGATTGCTAATGCTTTTGGCCGTTACACCAACAAATCCAACAATCGTATTCGTTCCTCATCTAACACACGGACTCAAGCTGTTGTGAACAATGGACGTGTTGAAGTTCAAAATCGTGATTATGGTCGTCAGATGGGCGGTGGTCAAGGGTTTAATGTTGTGGGTAGGAATAACAACAGAGCTCAAGTGGTGGAACAGGGAAATGCTCAGAATCGGTTAAATGGTCTTAGATGCTACAACTGCAATAAAAAGGGACACCTGGCTAATGCATGCCCAAAGCCGAGGACTAGGGGCAGTGCTTATTTCAAAGAGGCTTTACTTTTGGCTCTTAAGGATGAAGCTGGTGGTTCTCTCACAGACAAAGAACAGAGCTTTATGGCAGATGCAGACTCAGATGATGATATGGAGGACTTGCAGGCCAATGCAGCTGTTATGTTGATGGCTAATATGCAAGAGTTACACATGAGTGAAACAGGCCCAGTGTATGACACTGATGGCTTGTCTCAGGTACCCGAACAAACCATCATCATATCTGAACTAATATCTCCGCCAATATCTTAATCCGGCACGGCTCAGATTGTTCAAAATGAGTCATCTACATCTCATTCTGACGATTTTCAAATAAACCCCATAGTTACATTTGACGATCCAGATGACCTTATGGTTTCCCTTGATAATCAAATTGACTCCGTGGTTATACTTGAGGATCTAAATAATGATCATGTTGTGACTCACGTTGAACACGCCGAACCTTTGCCTCATCCAGATCTTGTTCTGTTACTTAAAGACCAACAATCCTAAATTGCTGAATGTGTTGCATTAAATCAGACCTTAAAAAGTAAAAATGCACTGCTAACCAAGGATTTTGAATGCTTACAAATGCAACTCAACTTTTTCAAAACTCAAGAAAACCGTGAAAAAGGTTTTGAAGCCGCTTTTGCAAAATCTCATCAAAACGAAAAATATTTAGAGAAACAGATGCGTGATCTAGCCGCTTCGAATAATGCTTTGTTGTCTGAATTAGAACAACTGAAACATGAACATAAAAAGCAAATTAACGCTCTCACCTTGGAAAATCAAAAAGCTAAGGCTGAGTTGTTAACTTGTCAAAAACAGTTCTCCGCATACAAAAAGCATTCAACGAATCGGGTAGATGACCTTCTTGAAGAAATTATCGGCTTGCAAAACAAACTTAAAGAGTTTAAAATTGTTGTTTACAAACATGGTGAATCAGTAACAGCTATTGAAAAGTTTACCTTAAAACCCAATCCAAAAGGATATGGAAAAAATCTAGCTGATTACAAACCAAAGCTTTCACTAAAAACATTCAAACCAACTCCTGAAGTTTCCAGTGCAGAATACAAAATTGATGATACTGTTATGAGTGTTGTTGAATATCATCGTCAAGAGGAATTAGATGCATAAGACGAGAGTCGATCAAAATTAAAAAACGTTGTTTACAACAAACCTTTTAATTATAACAAAGCGGTCACTTTCGTCACACCAACGGATTCTACTAACACACCAAGGGTTATCATAAAAACTTCTGAGTCTTCTAATGTTAATCTCCAACCAGATTATGCACAAATTTATGGTCCTTTACCTTCCATTAGTGAAGTAAACTCAAAACCTGAAAATCGAAAAATTCTTAGATATTTTGACATTTTCATGGCTGACCTCAAAATTTTACAACATGAGATAGAATATCGTTCTAAAATAAAAATTGAACATTTTCAATCGCCTCTGGCGCGAGAACAAAGAGACATTTTTCAGAAAAATCTTTTACCTAATGTTAAAAACTTAAAAAATTGTGCATTAGCCTGGGAAAAGGATTTTCATAAGGAACTTGGAGTGATGAAGGTCGTTTTCGAGAAAACAGAAACATCTATTTCTAATACTAAACGTAAAAAGAAACTTTTGATAAAAGATGTTGATCGACTCTTGGAAGACCTTATCTGTGCTGATGTCCATAATGCTGTGTTGTTTCATTCTTTGCCATATGCATCTGATTATATCTCTGCTGATATTGTTGAAAATGTTGTAACTGTTGAGAACATCGATAATGTGCTTCAGATCGAGTCTTTAAAAGCTGAAAATAAACGATTACTCAACGAAATTTACAATGCAAAACGTCGCCTTCATTGGTGTGAAAAAGATATTCACAATCATCAACTTAGTTTTCAAAAGAAAATCGCTCAGTTGAGTGCAAAATCTTCTGATCCTAAAATTGAGCAACTGGATGATCAAAACGTGTCTTTGAAAAGTCAAATTTCTAAATATGAACAAGAACTTGTAAAAGTTAAACAGGAATATGGTGTCATATTTGATTTACTCAATAAGACTCGTCATGAAGCATCAAACGAACTTGATCACTATCTTGCTCACACTAGAGAAGTCATGAATTTTGCTGGTAATATTCGTTCTGAAAATCAAGATTTGATTCACACTATCTCTAAGTTAAGAGAAATGTTAGGAAAGTATGAACAACTTCCGCCTACCGTGATTAAGAGAATAGCACCAGTCACACTTAGTAATCGGGAACCTAGAATCCCTACTGCCAAATCACAAGTTGCTAACGTGTTTCCCTCTACTGAAACAGGAATAGTTGCGTCTTTTCCAAACGTCCGCACTTCACAGCCTAGGAGCACTCAATCGAAGAATAGGAAGTTGCGACCTAAGAAAAGATCAATAAGGAATGCTAAAGTAGAAGAACACCCTAGGACTATGAATAAGACTCACGTTGCTTCCACTATAGATGTTGCGTCTGGAAAATGTAATAGAAATAGTGATGTAACGAATGCTAAACCGTTAAGTACTTTTGATATTCAGTCTGATGCACCTTGTGATATTTGTCGTAAAAGTATGAATTCTGATTGTCATGACAAATGTGTTGCTAAAGCTATAATCTCTCGCTTACGGAATCCTAAGAACCGGAATACCTCTAGGCCCACTAATCATTCTAAGTCTGTGCTTGGTAGACCGCCTTCTTTAGATTCTAAGACATGTGTTGTTATCCCTGTAGCTCCAATCTCACCTCCTAAGAATGTAGTACCACCTAGTGCATTCACTCAGACCAAAGCAAAGAGTAGTTATAGATGGCAGAAATGGATATATAACACACTAGGATTTAAATGGATGCCTAAAATTATTAATGTGTGTATGTCGAATATACCTGCTTCGGAACCCTCTAACATTTCGGGTTCCACATCTACTTCTATTCCATCTGTGTCGTCTGTGTGTAATGCAGGTGATACAGATCATTCTCTGGATTGTTGATAGCGGATGTTCCCGACACATGACAGGCAACCTTAAACTGTTATCAAACTTTATTGCAAAGTTCATTGGCACTGTCAGGTTCGGGAATGATCACTTCGCAGCTATCATGGGCTACGGAGACTATGTCAATGGGAACATCGAAATCAGCAGGGTTTACTATGTTGAAGGCCTCGGTCACAATCTGTTTTCAGTAGGTCAATTTTGTGATGGAGATTTGGAGGTTGCTTTCAGGGAGAAAACTTGTTTCATTCGTGATCTAAAAGGAAATGACCTTATGTCTGGCTCGCGTAATTCTAGTCTCTACACTATCTCTATGCAAGACATGGTTGCTTCCTCTCCCATCTGCTTACTTTCAAAGGCAACATCTACAAAATCCTGGCTATGGCACCGTCGTCTCTCACATCTAAACTTTGAAACCATCACCAACCTTGCTCGACACAAACTAGTTGAAGGACTCCCACGATTCCGGGATTCTAAAGATCACCTGTGTTCAGCTTGTGAACAAGGGAAAAGCACTCGTGCTCACTTTCCTTCAAAGGTGGAACACAGCTCTCATCATGTGCTTCATCTTCTTCACATGGATTTGTGTGGCCCGATGCGCGTGCAAACAATCAATGGCAAACGCTACATCTTAGTAATTGTTGATGACTACTCACGATGGACTTGGGTCTACTTTCTTCGAAGCAAAGACCAAGCTCCACAAATGATCATCACCTTTCTCACAAAAATACAGGTTCAGCTCCGCAACACCATCAGGCTCATCAGAACAGACAAAGGAACTGAATTTGTTAACAAAACCCTTCGTGAATTCTATGAGAAAGTGGGAATTCAGCATCAAACATCTATTGCACGTACCCCTGAACAAAACGGAGTTGTTGAAAGACGAAACCGAACGTTAGTGGAAGCTGCAAGAACAATGTTAATCAATGCTAAACTTCCAGATTACTTATGGGCAGAAGTTGTATCTACTGCATGCTATACTCAAAACCGTTCTATGATCACAAAACGCCACAACAAAACACCTTTCGAGCTTATCCACAACCATAAACCGAATCTCAAACACTTTCATGTATTTGGATCCCTGTGCTATCCGAATAATGATCGTGATGACTTTGGAAAGCTCAAAGCCAAAGCTGATATTGGAGTCTTTATTGGATACTGTGATAATTCTAAAGGTTTCCGAATCTGGAATCGTCGAACTAAGGAGGTAATGGAAACGATTCATGCTCATTTTGATGAACTCACGGAAATGGCTTCTGAGTATAACAACTTAGAACCCGGTCACAACCGTTTAAACTTCCCTCAACCCCCATCATCAGCTGAACAAAGCCCCCAGCTCACTCGTCAACAAATGGAAAGGTTATTTGCTCCTCTGTTCAGTGACGATATTGATGAACGGGCTCCAGGTGTATCCGCTGTTTCCGCTGCACAACCTGATAATATTCCTATACCTGATACACCTGCTACAACAACTACTGTTGAAGATGCACCTACACCAGTTGACTCCAACACAACAGTTGAACAAACCACTTCCAACAATGATGAACCAGCTGATGATATTCTGAATGATGTACCCCCACCTGCAGATTTTGATCCAAATGCGTTCTTCAACCCGTTTGCTAATGAGACTGCTGCACCAGATGTCGCGGAATCTTCAACAAACCATTTGAATCCTCAGAATCTGCACAATGTATACCAACATCAACCCTCTACACATCGATGGACAAAAGACCATCCTCTGGCTAATATTATTGGCAACCCGAATCAACCAATCGTTACGAGACAACGTCTTCACACAGATGGTGAACATTGCATTTATGCACTCACTGTCTGCCAATCTGAGACGAAAAACATTAAAGACGCAATGACAAAAGACAACTGGATTGAATCCATGCAGGAAGAACTCAACCAATTCAAACATCTTGAAGTATGGGAACTGGTTGAAAGACCAACAGGGGTCTACGTCATTGGTCTCAAATGGATTTGGAAAAACAAATTGGATGCTGAAGGGAATGTTATCCGAAACAAGTCACGGCTAGTTGCTAAGGGTTATCGTCAAGAAGAGGGTATAGACTTTGAAGAATCTTTTGCTCCGGTTGCTCGTCTTGAGGCTGTTCGGATATTTCTCGCGTTCGCGGCTCATATGAATATGACGGTCTTTCAAATGGATGTCAAAACTGCGTTTCTCAACGGACAACTGAAAGAAACGTTTTATGTCAGCCAACCCGAAGGATTCGTTGATCCAGAATGCCCGAACCATGTCTACAAACTGAACAAAGCTCTTTATGGTCTCAAACAAGCCCCTCGGGCATGGTACGATAAGCTATCATCTTTCCTCATTGCTAATAATTTCACCAAAGGTTCGGTTGACCCAACTCTTTTTATACAATATCACGGGGCACATATCTTAATTGTTCAAATTTACGTGGATGACATCATTTTTGGGTCTACACATAAAAAGTTTTCAATCGCTTTTGCAAAACTAATGAAGAAAAATTTTGAAATGTCCATGATGGGTGAACTTACATTCTTTTTAGGACTGCAAGTTCATCAATCACCCCGTGGTATTTTCTTGAGTCAGTCCAAATATGCCCTTGAATTGTTAAACAAATTTGGAATGAAAACCCGTGAAACTTATGCCACACCAATGACTCATACCAAGAAGCTAGATGCTGACTTAAATGGGAAATTAGTTGACCCTACAAAATACCGTAGTATTATTGGGTCTCTAATGTACCTAACAGATAGCAGACCTGATATTGTCTTTGCCGTTTATCTATGCTCCCGTTATCAGTCGAGACCAACTGAAACCCACCTCTCTGAGGCTAAAAGAATCCTCCGAAACATCAAGGGAACCATTAACTTGGAGATCCGATATCCGAAGGATTCTGGTTTTGAACTAATCGCTTTTTCAGACGCTGACCACGCAGGATGCTTAGACTCAAGGAAAAGTACTTCAGGAGCTCTACAATTTCTTGGTGATAAACTGGTGTCATGGCAATCAAAGAAGCAGGATTGTAAATCGCTGTCATCAACCGAAGCAGAATATGTAGCCATGTCCGCATGTTGTGCTCAAGTCATCTGGATGAGAACACAACTCAAAGACTATGGTTACGTATTTGACAGAATCCCGATGTACTGCGACAATCGGAGTGCCATTGCGATCTCGTGCAACTCAGTTCAGCACTCGAAATCAAAGCACATCGATCTTCGCTATCATTTAATCAAGGACCACGTGGAACAGGGTACCGTTGAATTATACTTTGTGGGTACTGAATACCAATTGGCAGATCTGCTCACCAAAGCCTTTCCTCCCGCTAGGTTTAATGAGTTGGTCCACCGGATTGGTATGAGGTGTTTGACTCAAGAGGAATTGGATGACCTCCTAAAACAGTCTTAAAAACCTGTCAAACACCAAAACTCTCTTTTGTAAATAAATTTTTCAAAAACAAAATACAAAAATATAAAATCTGATAAAACAACAAAAATATTCTTCTAATCTATTTTTCTTTTAACATTGCAAGTACATTTCTTCCGTCAACACCTTAATCTTTCAAAATTCAGTATTTTTCCGATCACGTGTTGAGGGGGAGAAATCAAAGACTTAACTGTTTCAAAACATCGGTGTACTTGCATGTTATCTTATCTCGGTTGTTTCTTTTAACAATGGTGGTGAATTTTCTGGTTCAATGACACTCCTCGGACTAAAATTAATAACCTTTCATCATTTTTCTTAAGTCGAGGGGGAGTGTCGTCAAGTTTATTTCTTAAAAACCTTTGTATGGTAACCAAAATGGAAGTTAAATGGCTTTGTTTGAATAAGGAAAAGGTGGAGGGACCAAAACTGTCAAAATGTTAAAGTTACTTTTAATAAAAACACCTCCCACCTACTTTTTACTTCACATTTAATACACACAACCTAACCATCCTACGCCTAAGATTTAATCAAGAAATCCGTGCTTTTGATCATCAGTTTGTAAGTTGTTTTGTGATTAAAACATGTTTTTAAGATAAGGTTTTTAATATCATGTAAATCCAACGGCTAAAAAGTGTTTTTCGAGTGATTATGTGTTCTACGCATAATCATTGTGTGTGTGTTTTTGGTTAAATGGATAGTGTCAAAACGTTTCAAATACATCAAGGATATCATTTTAACCATCAAAACCCACCCAGAAACAGGTATTAATGATTTTTTGAAAATTAGGGTTTATGAGTCGATTTGGGTTTTTTCCAAATGTGAAGTGTTTTGGTCTAAAAGATTGTTGGGTTATGGTCATATGTTGATGAATTGATCATTTCCATGGTTGTTAACCACCCAGAAACACTAATTGATTAACAATTTGAAGTTAGGGTTTAAAGTTCATAACTTTGGGTAATTTTGATTCACAACGAATTAGATGTTAATACATGGCCTAAAGACTCTAACAACACTCAAGACCTACCAAAATTTGTTTGGTGCATATCCCATGGCTAGAAATTATACGCGTAAATCTTAACCCTTAGGGTTTTGACCTACGCGTATGACTTTCTACGCGTAACTATTAACGTATGATTCATGCCATGTTTTGTTGATGAAATGATGTTTTGTGTTAATATTGATGATCTGATGAAATTATTTCAGGCTTTGCTACGCCTAATATTCAGAATCAAGGTCATTTGCAACTCTACGCATAAGGATTACCCTACGCGTAGTCAAGTTATGCGTAAGAATAATCCTACGCATAACTATTACGCGTAAGGTTCTACAATGAGACTATGAGTATCCTGTGAAGGATATGCGTAAACAGTGACCTCTACGCATAAGATCGACTCTTACGCGTAAGGTTCTTATACGCCTACGCGTAAGCTCTACGCATAAGGTCCCCTATTTCCTACGTATAACATTTCTTACGCGTAAGTTAGGATCCTACGCGTAAGCTTTCGTCTACGCGTATCTCATTACTGTTTACGCTTAACTTTTCCAATTCTACGCCTATGCTTTGATTGACCTTCATTATGAATTGTTACGTGTACAAACTTGTTAACAAACTTATCATATCGTCACGAATCCAATAATGTCACTAATAAACTTAAACGTTTGATATGTTGTGAACAATAAGTGATAACATAAACTTTAAAACTTAAAGTTAACTAACTCACGAAACATTTCACGACATCATTGAACTATTGGACAAACAAGTGACTTAGGACTCGTAACAATCATTATCACTGTACATTCAATAACTAGACAATAAGACCTTCTGTTGACTAACATTATGTCATTCGATATGTTGGTTCTTTTGGCTAATGTTATTTCAGATCACGACATGGCTGAACAAATGAATGTGGATGCATCAGAAGTTCTTACAATTGCTAATATCTTTCCAGAGGGTTATCTGAGAAAGCCTGGAAAGAACAACCTTAGGGTTGACTTTGACACCCTCACATGCTCAGAATCTTCTTGTCTCATTGCAGTGGATATTCTCAGGAATCATCCCTACCAGAACATGCTCTCACACTCTGCTACAGTTCCAGAGATCTACATTCAACAATTCTAGGATTCTATGCAGAGGATCACTGGTCAAAATGCTGTGAATGTGACTCTTAATCACAAACAAGTCACTATCACTCCTGATGACTTACGAGCTGTTCTCATCATTCCAGACATCGCTCCAACCGACTTCTTTGCCACCCCTACTGAACAGACTGTCCTGCAATTCTTGATAGATATTGGTTATGATGAAGCTGTAGGAATCATTACTAAGCACTCTCACGTGGAGCTGAAGAATATTCCTCAACCATGGAGGACACTCTATATGATCATCACCAAATCAGTCTCTGGTCGTGACAGTGGCTATGAGCATCCCAAGCTGATGGAACTGCAAATTTTCTGGTCGTTGATCAACAAGATGGACATTATAATTGAAGCACTGCTATGGGAAGACATGATGCTATTTCATAAGAAGCTTGGCTCCAAAATTCCCTATGTCAGATACACCAAACTGTTGATCCAGAGAGCTCTTGGACTTCATCCTGATATCCCCAGGAGACTCAATGACCCAGATAATCATGACATCTTGACTGAGCCCATACTATCTGTCAGAATCAAAGAATCGTCTACGAAGAAACAGGGTGCTGAGTTGCCCGATCACCTTCTTACAAAGGAAATCAAAAAGCTGGAAACGTACAAAAGGTATCGGGTAGCCGTAAAAGAAGGAAAAGTTGGTCATCTTGATGAAAAACCTTCTGGAACTCCTACTCGGAGAACCAGAAGAGGAAGTGCTGGAAGTGCAGTAAGTTCTGAAATTTATAGGAAGCTTCCCAAATAGAATCCTCCTCGTAAAAGGATTGTTCCCGTAAAGGAAGCTGCACCTATTCCCACACCTGAACCGCAAAGAAAGCTTTTGGACGAAAACTCTGAAGGTACTGACACAGATGAAGAGATTACCTACTCTGAAACTGCAAAGGATGACAATCCTTCCGTACCAAAACCTCCAAGTCCTCAAGCTGATAAAGGAAAAGGGAAGACTCCTGCACTTGTGCCCTATGATGAGAGCTCTGAAGAAGAAGAAGAGCTACTGGATCAATCCTACAAGAAGAAGTTTAAAATCGTTAGACAACTTCAAAAGGCTAATGAATTTGCAAAAGACCAAATGGGTGGCCCCGGAGGTTCAAGTGGTGCTGCCCACTCTAAACCGTCTCCTGATGCGGTTAATCGACCCGATAAGGGAGCTGGTGCCACCACTCTTGTGCAACAACAAAAGCTTGTGGAGGACACTATCGAATATGAGTTTGAGAAACCGGAAACTGAAAAGTCTGAGAAAGATAAAGATGCTGATTATGACAAGTTGCTCCTGGAAAGTCCTACACATTCACAGAAGGAAACTTCTGAACCGCCTAAGGACCCCGAGTCTCCTATTGTCTCCTCATCATCAGACTCTTCATCTCATTCCTCACCACCACCATCTAAAAGATCAACCAAATCAACATCCAAATCTGTGAAGAAACCACCTCGATCTTGGATTTCTCAAACACATGAAAGAATTGTGAAAGCTGTCAAACAAGTTAGAAAGAAGGACATGCTCCACAGAAAACTGAATTGGTATGCTGACCAAATACAGTACTTACATGATGAGAATGACAAGATGCAAGAAGAAAAGAAGTTTATCCAGGAATACATGAGAAGTCATCGTCAAGAGGAACTGAACGAAATGATCGAAGGTTACACTAACAAGTACCTTCAGGATATCGTTCCTAAAATCACAAAGGAGATGTTTACCAGACAACTATATCTGAATCTTATGCAGATAGCCAAGCAAACTATAAGATCAACACCTTTAACCGTCACAATCAATCCATCTGATCCTGTAGTTTTCTCGGATAATGAATTGGTGGCCAAGCTTGTCACACAAATGTCTACACGATCTGGGACATTTACTTCTGAGGAAGGAAAGCTGTTTCAAGCATTGCTGGACTACCAACTCAAAGAAGCATGTCGATTCGAAGAAGAAAAGTCTAAACGTCCTAGAGACGATGAAGACAAGGATCAGGATAAGCATGATAAAGCTAAACGTCAGAAGAAGTCTGGTGATTCATCTTCTATGTTACCTCCTCTCCAACGGACTCCTACTCAACAAAAGTCTCCTCCTCGTTCTTCAACAGATAAACCTCAGGACGATTCCGAGTTACCACCCCTGACTCAGAAAACCGGTGATCACTTTGAGTATACGGGTGGTGACGATGAATAGGTCCTTGAGCCCCAACAACAACCCACCTCACCCAAACAAGTGCAGAAACCAGAATCATCATCAAGGCCTTCTAAAAAGAAGAAGAAGACGACTCAGCCTGAAGTCGTATCATGGCTAGATGACGATAAAACCGAAGAATTTGAATGGTTCTCCACACTTGTCAATCAAACTCCCTACCCTGATGAAGGTCAAGATCTGGTCGAAGGTTCTACATTGGAGCATGCCAAAGTTTTGCAAGAAAAGTTCCATGTGAAGAAAATGACGAAATCTGAGTTGCAGCGAATCAAGAATGAAGCGTTTCAACTTCTAAAAGACAGCTCTGAAAGTGCCCTCGAGGTCGAATATCACCTTGACAACATTTCTTGAGCTATGTCTAACAACATGGATTGGCTCAACCCGGAAGCAAACATTGACTTCACAAAAAGGGACAACCCTCCATACTACACCGATTGGACCAAACCTCTACCGACCATTGGCCAACCAGATGAACCACGGATTCCCTTCCGATATTTCTTCAACAGAGACCTGGAATTTCTTCTCCATGGTGGCGATGGTTCAAGGAAATATGCTACATCCTTGACACTTCCATTCCCTGTAGCTATCTACTCAAACTGCATTGCCATTGAGGAACGTGCCAATCACTTGTTCTCCAACACAGTGGAAGCATACGACCGAGATGCATTATATGGGATTCATCACTGGCCAGAACGCCGTCGAATCTACTACAGAAGCTGTCAGGTTCAGAAGTCACAACATGCAGTGTTTAGTACTAAAGACATCGTTGCCATCCAACATGTTGGTCTTTCATCCAAATGGGACTACACCTTTCTCAAGAAGATTGTGGTCAAAAGACAGGATGAAAGGGATTATGCATTCTGTGAAGCTGACTTTGAGAATTTTTCTCTCAACGATATTGAAGACATGTACCTTGCCAAAGTACAGGGTCGCATGAGACAATTTTCAACCGAAATACAACGTGAATTCATCAAGTCACTGCTCATTTTCATCAGACGCATAGTCATAAAAGAACGTGTTGAAGATCTCCAGCTTGCCGTTGAATCATATCAGACACGTGTCAACTTCACTCCACCACAGCTTGATCTTCCCGATATAAACCAGCTATCACAATTAACGCTCATCAGCAAACCGTTTGGTGTCGTTTATCGCAGTGAACTTCATCACAATTGCTTGATGGCGTGTAATGAGCTTCACAAATTTGGAGATCATACTCTGAAGATGGTTAGGGACGGATTAGCTTATCGATTGAAGGATATACGTGAAAACATTGGGAACCCTAAGCGATGGAATTCTCAGGATCGGAGGAATGTGAGAAGGATCATCACCATGATTGATGAACGGTTGTTCAGAAGGGACCAGTTCAGACGATTGGAGAGCTTTGTTGGTGATCGACCCAGGATTAACATCACCGGCTATCAACGCCCTGTTCGCACTCCTGGCGACATCACTGCACTTCCTGGTACCCCTTGAATTGTTTCTTTCATTATAAATTTAGATATGTGATTAAATATGTCTATGGCTTGTGCACACATAACAGTGTACAACCCGTAATTGTCAAGAAAGGACCCTGTGGTACGCTTCAGTGCCACAATCCTTATAAAAGGAGCGAAAGCTTCTTACTTTTGAGTAAAACCTATCAAACCTTTCATTATTCAAGGTTTTGCTCAAAAGAACAAGTACTTCCCCGTATGATCTTCAAAACCTCAACCGTTTATATCACTTGTTGAGAGGGAGTATTTGAATTAAAACTTTGTTCACAAATTGTTCACAGTGGTCACTCTTCCCGCAACACTCGAAATAGTCATATTTATTCTCAACCGTTCAAAAACAATATTTTCATATGCCATTTTTTAGGGGGAGAAAATTGTGTGATAAGAAATATGTTGTGCAAAATGCAAATGAATCTGTGTACTTCAGACTTAACCAACGAATTGACGGTACTAAACTATTTGTAACTCGAAAAGACTTGTCCTGGACGGGTAATAATTTCAAACTAGTTCACTAGTAATGTAAACGTGTCTCGCAAAGGACTTGTCCAAGTAGAATGTACCATTCGAGAAACTCTTGGTAGACATGAACTCTGACGGGTATGACAACCTTTCGAGGATTGTCTACACCTTCAAGGTAGTTATTAGAGCTAGTTGTCACCTAAAAGCTGACAATGTAACTCTTTAACTATGCAACGTAACCGTGTCTCGCGGGGGATTTCTATCTCGAGTGGATCAATTCAAAATGTGCGCGCTCTTTCCTCACTGTGCATTTAACCGTTAAAACTATTAAGCACACGTGGAGGGGGAGTATTTATGCAAAATCTTATCTTCACAGTGGTTCAAAACGTTTTTCAGTCATAAACACTGTGAGAGATTTCATTTTCAGTGGTACAAAATGGTTTTTATGGCAACATAGGTTAGTCATGGAGTTATAAGGTGACTAAGGTTAGGAATAACCGTCCTATGATCCGCCAGAGCTGGAGGGATCTACCCAAGGACATCACAAATAGTTAGTACTTAGAAGTCCTTAGGTATGATTATAAAAAGGAGAAAATGAGAATCGGAGAAAGAAGGAGTTGAAGAATTAAAAAGAAATGCAAAGAAAAGGGTGAAAAGAAATAGCCCTCAAAATTATTCAACTTAGGGCAGACACCGGGTTCAATTCATATGCTACTGGTTGTCACTTAGTGACACCGGTATTGAAGATTAAAAGTCGTCATGGACCCAGTGACGCATGCACTAAACCTTCTTAGCCACTCAAGTTTCTCTCAACAGAAGCTTGTTTCATTCTCACAGGGAACCCTACGTAAACTATTGGCTTTCTCTTAGAGATCGCTGGTATTGAAGAAGGAGACCCTCTCCCTAGTCTCCGCTCAGGAAAACCAAAACGCACTATTAAGTCTAGAGCCACGAGATTCATCAAAAGATCTCTTAGGAACACTTGACATTTCATCACTTGTTGATCAACAAATAAGATTATCTGTTCATATCGAGTCCTTCACAGATCTTAGCAATCTGTCGAGAACATTTATGAGAGGTTCACATCTGTGATCCTCAGTGATTGAATGGAAACTCCTGCCAGGGTCAACATCAAACAGCCCTGACAGCAGGTCACTTCGGTAACTCCCCGTGGATTACGCGGAGTGTGTCTCAAACGGTCTACAGTCGTGAGGTGATGCTTCGGTGTACCTCAGCGACTCATCTGAACTGTAGATGTACTTCGGTACATCGCGTTATCTCACTTGTGGGACTCCAGTTCAGGAACGGCCGTTGCAAGAATTAGAGTTGTGTTTTCACACTATGCTGTTAACACTCTCGAAGTTCAAACTTGTAAGTGCCGGAATCCGCTTATTACTAACCGTTTGAAATGTTTTCTTCTTATGGAAGCTCCGGAGCGGGATGATCGTGCTGATTCTTATCATGCTCACGCCAACATCATCACTAATGGAAGTTCTATTCAAAAGCAACACAACCGTCAGAATGATTCTTCGTCAAACCAAAGAATCTACAAAGTTAAAGACTTAGAGAACTTCATCAGTATTGAATTCCAACGTCAAAGAGCGTGTGAGCATGTTGAAGAATGATGTGGAGACACTGGAGCAGCGAAGCAGACCTGAGGCAGACTGATGCAGACAACAACATACTATCACTTTCACCACAAAGAACAATGATCAAAGAACAAAGTTAAAGATGACGTCAAAGCATAACTGTTCAAAGATAACTATCTCTCTACACTGGGGAGATTGTTCGAATCAAGGCAATTCCTCTCACAAGAAAGAAAAATGTCAGAAGTTGTCAGAGCTACTATTACATCAACGCCTTCACCGTTCATCACCAACACTTGAGGGGGAGATTGTTGGAATCACTCCTAAACCATAATCAAGTGTTAGTAATTAATATGTAATAGTTAGCTTTATTATGGCCTTTATGTTTGTTATTAGGCTTAAGCTTATGTAGAAGGCCCATGAGCTTAGGCCCAAGCCTCTTTAAGAAAGGATGGAAACTAGGATTGTTGCCCTAGCTTTCCTCCTATAAATACTCTTGTAAACCCTCATTTGAGGGTTGGTTGTTCAAGTTATTCTCTCATTCACATCCTACGCATAACCGGCTCATTCTTACGTGAGTGTGTGTGTGTTTTACTTGTTCAATCGCCTTATTTCTTTCTATATTACTTGTGTTTGTAAAACTAGTGACCTAGCAAGTCTAAGATTACACATACTGCAAGACTTACAGACTCATCAGTCACAATTATTTTCTT
>BPTQ01000002.1:130745912-130861595 GCA_019973895.1 Chrysanthemum seticuspe
GATCAATTCAAAAGTGCGCGCTCTTCCCACACAGTGCAGATTTCCGTCAAAACTCTTAAGCACATGTGGAGGGGGAGTATTTATGCAAAATCTTATCTCTCACAGGGGTTCAAACATGTTTTTCATTTACAAACCCTTTGAGAGATTTTTTCACAAACAGTGGTTTTAATGGCAACATAGGTTAGTCATGGAGTTATAAGGTGACTAAGGTTAGGAATAACCGTCCTATGATCCGCCAGAGCCGGAGGGATCTACCCAAGGACATCACAAATAGTTAGTACTTAGAAGTCCTTAGGTACGATTATAAAAAGGAGAAAATGAGAATCGAAGAAAGAAGGAGTTGAAGAATCAAAAAGAAATGCAAAGAAAAGGGTGAAAAGAAATAGCCCTCCAGATTATTCAACTTAGGGCAGACACCGGGTTCAATTCATATGCTACTGGTTGTCACTTAGTGACACCGGTATTGAAGATTAAAAGTCGTCATGGACCCAGTGACGCATGCACTAAACCTTCTTAGCCACTCAAGTTTCTCTCAACAGAAGCTTGTTTCATTCTCACAGGGAACCCTACGTAAACTATTGGCTTTCTCTTAGAGATCGCTGGTATTGAAGAAGGAGACCCTCTCCCTAGTCTCCGCTCAGGAAAACCAAAACGCACTATTGAGTCTAGAGCCACGATATTCATCAAAAGATCTCTTAGGAACACTTGACATTTTATCACTTGACGTTCAACAATAAGACTTTCAGTGGTACATTATCGAGTCCTTCACAGATCTTAGCAATCTGTCGAGAACATTTATGAGAGGTTCACATATGTGATCCTCAGTGATTGAATGGAAACTCCTGCCAGGGTCAACATCAAACAGCCCTGACAGCAGGTCACTTCGGTAACTCCCCGTGGATTACGCGGAGTGTGTCTCAAACGGTCTACAGTCGTGAGGTGATGCTTCGGTGTACCTCAGCGACTCATCTGAACTGTAGATGTACTTCGGTACATCGCGTTATCTCACTTGTGGGACTCCAGTTCAGGAACGGCCATTGTAAGAATTAGAGTTGTGATTTCACACTATGCTGTTAACACTCTCGAAGTTCAAACTTGTAAGTGCCGGAACCTGCTTATTACTAACCGTTTGAAATGTTTTCTTCTTATGGAAGCTCCGGAGCAGGATGATCGTGCTGATTCTTCTCATGCTCACGCCAACATCATCACTAATGGAAGTTCTATCCAAAAGCAACACAACAGTCAGAATGATTCTTCGTCAAACCAAAGAATCTACAAAGTTAAATACTTAAAGAACTTCATCAGTATTGTATTCCAACGTCAAAGAGCGTGTGAGCATGTTGAAGAATGACGTAGAGACACTGGAGCAGCGAAGCAGACCTGAGGCAGACTTGATGCAGACAACAACATACTATCACTTTCACCACAAAGAACAATAATCAAAGAACAAAGTTAAAGATGACGTCAAAGCATAGCCATTCAAAGAAGACAATTTCTCTACACTGGAGAGATTGTTCGAATCAAGGCAATTCTTCTCACAAGAAAGAAGAATGTCAGAAGATGTCAGAGCTACTATTACATCAACGCCTTCACCGTTCATCACCAACACTTGAGGGGGAGATTGTTGGAATCACTCCTAAACCATAATCAAGTGTTAGTAATTATTATGTAATAGTTAGCTTTATTATGGCCTTTATGTTTGTTATTAGCCTTAAGCTTATGTAGAAGGCCCATGAGCTTAGGCCCAAGCCCATTAAAGAAAGGATGGAAACTAGGAGTGTTGCCCTAGCTTTCCTCCTATAAATACCTTATGTAAACCTTCATTTGAAGGTTGGTTGTTCAAGTTTTTCTCTCATTACACTCCTATGCCTAAACCGTATTCATTATCGTGTGTGTGTGTGTTAGATCTTGTTCAATCGCCTTATCTCTTTCTATATTACTTGTGTTTGTAAAACTAGTGACCTAACAATTAGAATTTTCAATGTTTTTAGTTTCCTCAATATGAAGTTCTTTTGGAGGGAGTGATGAGGGATCATCATTAAGAAAATTCTCGAGGAGAATAATGTCTCCCTCCGAGTGAAATACACCATCATCAATTCCTGGCAGAATTGTATCACAAGATAAACAAGCTTCAATCTCTTCCAAGATGAAGTCATTTCCCTCAAACGGAGTGAGGGAAGGGGAAGAGAGAGCGATGATAGGTTTAGAAACCGGAGTGGGATTGCCACTCGGAGATAATCCAAGAATTTCTTGAGCATACTCCTTCGTAACAACATCATTGACATCAATCTTGTTGACGGAAGTATCGTCATAGTTGGAGGAGTATCTCGAAGTTTGATTGATATTGAACGTTACAGCTTCTTTGTTCAAGCGTAAAGTAATTTCCCCTTCGTAAACATCAATCAATGCACGAACCATCCTCAAGAAACACCTCCCAAGAATGAGGGGTACTCGAGGATCGGCATCGAAATTTACGACAACGAAGTCGGAAGGGAAATGGAACTTCCCTACTTTGACGAAGACATCCTCGGATATACCGATGGAACAGTAGTAGAACGGTCGGCAAGCTCGAGGTTCAAACACGTAGGGGGTAAGTTCGGGTAATGAAAGCTTGTTATATATTGAAAGCGACATTAAGTTAATACTCGCGCCAAGATCGGCCAAAGCGGAGCATTGAACTATTACTTGAAAGTCACATGGAATGAGGAACTTGCCGGGGTCTCCTAACTTCTCGAGAAGTTTCTTAAGGATGACCACCGAGAAATGCTCATTCAAAGAAGTTTTTGCCAATTTAGAAAGTTTTTCTTTGTTACTCAATAAACTCTTGATTTTTGGAACAAACTTGGGCATCAAAAGAAGAGCATCCGCGAAACTAATCTTAAAGTGCAAATCATGAAAGATTTGAATGGACTTCTCCATTTGATTATTAGCCTTCTCACGGAGCTTTTGATCATTAAGCCTTGAAGGATATGTAATTGAAGGCTTAGTATTGGTCTTTGGAACATCGGGTTCCGGAATTGAAGTTTAGACCACCGGAGGTTGGACGGGTGCGGTACTTTGTGGGCTTGAAGAATGCACTTTGTCCTTGGTCACCTCGGTTTCTCGTGCCACTTCCCTCACCGGAGAGGGAGTAGGAATCGAGGGTCCATCATATGATATACCACTTCGAGTGGTGATGGCATTCAACTCTCCCTTCGGGTTTGGAAAGGTATTAGCCCGAATGGATCTCGAAGTTGAAGCTTGATTCATTTGACACATAAGACTATTAAACATATTCTCTATTTTTTTTTGATATTGATCAATTTTATTGTTAGTTGTCCAATGTTCATTTTTAAGCTCATTACTTTGTTTAGACATTGAGGTTTGAAAATCATTTTTCAAAGTCGTAATTTGGTTTTGCAATCCCCTAATGGTAGCATCATTTGACTTAATGTAATTAGCAAGTTCATTTGAGGGAACAATCGGGGCTTGATAATTGGGAGCTTGATACCCTTGATTGAAATTGACCCCTTGGCTCTGGTATTGGTTGATCGGGGCTTGAAATTGGTATTGAACAATTTGCACTCTTCCTTAATTTTGGTTAAACCTATTTTGGTTGTTAGGTTGAGAAAATCTGGGTGGTCCTACTTGATTGTTAGCTCGATAGTTCGGGTCAACTTGAGGACGGTGTTGGTTACCTCCTTGGTTATAAGACCCGGCTACGACATTTTCTTCAAAAGGACTACCATCGGTGGCGGTACAATTGTAGTAAGCATGAGGCCCACCACAAGTGGTACAAGTAGCTTCCACCGCTTTGGCTTGAGTGGGTGGAGGAGTGGGTGGGGTAGAAAGTTTCTTTTGAGAAAGAACCAATGCTTGGATAGCATCGGTGAGCTTGTCAATCTTAGCATCCATGCTAGAGACATTTTCTAAAGAGGAAGAAGGTGAAGCACTCACTCGGGAAGCAACCGGTTTGCTTCATGAAGTGCGGACCTTAGACTTGTTCTCAATGATAGACAATGCATCTTTCATAGATCGAGTCAAGATTTTACCACCGGTGGCAGCATTGAGAGAGTCTTGATCAGTTTCGTTTAAGCCATTGTAAAATGTATCAATTTGATGTAACTCGAAAAAACCATGGTGAGGACATTTACGAAGTAAGTTTTAAAATGGTCCCAAGCTTCACTAAATGATTCATCAAATTTTTGAGTAAACTTTGTAATTTCAATTTTAAGGCTTGTTGTTTTAGACGGGGGAAAGAATTCATTTACAAACTTTGATGCTAAATCTTCCCATGTTGTGATCGAACGAGGGGGTTATTTTTCGAGCCAAGTCCGGGCCGCCCCCTCGAAAGAAAAGGGAAAAAGAATTAGTTTGATTGCTTCTTGAGGTACATTTTGATATTTGATTGTAGATTTGAGCTTGTTAAACCTTCGAGTGTGGGAATGAGCGTCGTCCCTCTCAAATCCATAAAATTGACTTGAGGATATTAGGTTTAACAATCCATGTTTAAGCTCAAAGTTATCGGAAACGATTGCCATGTTAGATATTGGTTTTCATAAACACATAAACACACAATAATATGAGGTGTATAGAATGAGTTTTAGAGTGAGAAAGTGAAAGAGATTTGGGAACTTTAGTGAGACAAAGAAAAATGATATTGAAAAGCTCCAACCCTTTCCCTTGCTAGGCAAAGGGTATTTATAGTTACAAGCTTAGACGCCCTCCTTCGGGCTGTGGATCAGCCATACAGTAGGTAAAGACCCGTCCGTCCTCCACGGTGTTACTTAACAAACTACTTACTAACACTAAATGACTACGAATACGAGTTTTCTAACGATTACATATACTTGAGGTGACCGACTCTTTAACTACCGGATTTTCTAAATCCTAACAATCTCCCCCTAAGGGAGGGCACCTCAAATTACATTGATTACAAACATATATTATATTTTGGATGTTCTTGGATTCTTGTTTAAGTTCTTTGCTCTGTAGCCCGTAGTCTTTGATACTTCATGTTCTGTATGTTTAGTTCTTTCAAGTGGAGGTCTTTAACTGATCCACGTGGTGGTGAGTTTTGAGCCAGTTTTGAGATCATCAGCTACAACAAATCTCTGACTCATCCTTTTGGTGTATCGCCATAATGTGAAGTTGTGACGTTCGGACTGACATGCTCACATATTAGATTATGATATCTTCTCATCAGAGTAGCAGAAGCTTTTGTTGATTCATAATATTTCCAGCAGCGTAGCAGAAGCATGGATTGAAAATATCTGAGCCAGTTGATGAAGACATGCATTTATCATGATTTCTTTATAGGTAAATGTGATGTGTGAACATGCAGCTATGGAATGAATCCTCAATTTTGATCAGCTACAACCGTCGGGTTTCCCTGCATATAACAGTTAACAATAAAGCGCACGAAAGTGTCTTTGATCACTTTCGTTGAATTGAGGTGCACGGCCCACGGTTCCCCGTTGATCAGTACAAGTACTTCCTGTGATCAGGTATAATTCCGAAGAATCTCCTTGACGGGGTTTCATAGCTGCTCTAGCCATTCTCAAACCGGAACGTCTCAAAGAAGACAACACGGAGTGAGTGAACCAGCGAATTGAGATTCACTGATTGATGAAAATGATTTGAAAACAATCGTATATTGCTTAATATAAAGGGTTTTTCAATACAACGAAGGTTTTATTGGAAAATCAATTCTCAATCATAAATACCATTTTAATTTTGAAACATTAATACACAGTCGATGTTCTATAGAAAAGAATTTTTAAGCACAACGACTTGTTTTCCAAAGGTATCCGTCAATCCATTCCTGGACCAAGGTTGATTCAAGATTGAATCGCCCTATCGTTTCTATCCAGTTGTCACAAGCTTGATCTTATGAAAGATCTCATATGTCACCCACCAAGAGCTTGTTAGATGTTGGCTCTAGAAGGATTTCCATCTTCATCTTGAATACTTTACATATCACTTGGATGTTCTGGCAATACCACAAGGATAATGCGTAGGACTCTTAAATATATTTTTACTTTCCACATTGTGTGAAACAACAAGTCTTCAAGGATCGTATGTCCTAATTGAGATTTATTGATGATCTCTTGGCTCTAGACTCAATAGTACACTTTTGGTTTCCTATGCCGGAGACTAGGGAGAGGTCTCCTTCTTCAATATCAACAATCTCTAAGAGAACGTCGATAGATTATGTAGGTTCCCCGTGAGAATGAAACAAGCCCTTTTAAGAGGAACTTGAGTGGCTTGGGAAGTTTAGTGCAGTGCGTCACTGGGTCCATGACGTCTTGTCTTCAATACCAGTGTTACCTTAGTAACCACCAGTAGCATATGAGTTGAACCCGGTTTATGCCCTAAGGTTGAATAAATAGAGGGCTATTTCTTTTCACCCTTTTCTCATTTAATTCTTTTTCATTCTTCAACCCCCTTCAGTGTTTACCGAGACTTCATTACTAGAACCTTGTTGGGTTTATTCCAGTTCTAGCTCTTTCTCAGTCCGCACTCTTCCCGTATTCTCATTTTTCTCATTTTTTTCATCATACCTAAGGACTTCTACACTATCTAGTGGATTGTCCCTGGGTAGATCCCTCTGGCTTTGGCGGGATCGTGGGAACGAGTACCTAACCTAACCATCCTTATATCTCCATGCATAAAATAAATTGGTAGGTCTTTTGGTATTGTTCATTCCGCCTCGAAACCAATTGAAAATCATTTGAAAATCAATCAAGGTACTTGTTATATAAAATCAAAGCGTTTTGTACCTTAATTGTTTTTGATATTTTAGAAATGCTCCCCCTCAACATGTGCTTCAATTAGAAATTGTTTTAGCACATGGAGGCAAGAGGACTTTGAAATCTTAGAATTAGAATTAAAGATCTAATCTTTGATTAACATTTTCTAAAATGATCATCATCAGTTCCCGATCAAATCTAGTATTTTAAATACTTTGGATAAAACAATTTTGGGAAGGATGAGGTTTCTTATGATTGCTCCCCCTCAATATGTGCATCGAGATTCGAAAGTGTTTT
Organism: Chrysanthemum seticuspe; assembly: GCA_019973895.1. Lineage (NCBI taxonomy): Eukaryota > Viridiplantae > Streptophyta > Magnoliopsida > Asterales > Asteraceae > Chrysanthemum > Chrysanthemum seticuspe. The sequence goes on from BPTQ01000002.1 coordinate 130,752,941, forward strand.
GCACATATTAGAGAGAACCTGCACTTAGAGACAAATCAATCATGTTTCAATCCTTTTTGGTTTGAGATAGATGATCCCCTTAACATGTGCATGGAAAATTTGAAATCGTTTGGCACATGTAGGGAGGAGTGCTTATTATTATATTTATTAAACCACTTATTGAATTATCAGTTTATATCTAATTTAAATCACAAATTCTCCCCCGATCACAATTTTCAAATCCTTTGAGATTTGTGATCTCTATTGATTTAAATTGTTTTTGAAAGCTTTTGAGGAGAATTGTGACTTGCTTTTAAAACATTTAATTGATAAGGATCAAATTCTAAGACTTTGAACTCCAATGATTAAACATGCTTAAGTATCTTATGAAAACACAACATTAACCTTGTTCTGGATCCAATAGTACAAAAACATTGTTCTTTTTGATTATCCAAAATTAGACCTTGCTCGATTATGTGCCAATTGTTTGAAAAATAACATTTTGATTTGATTGAAATCATTCTCCCCCTCAATCAATGACATAAGTTGTTGATTGAATGTTAGAGATTTTGACAAATGATAAGTCCAGATGTTTTTCAAAAATATAGTCCGAGTTATTTTCAAAGCAATTTTGTTTTCATTAGATGACAAGTATTTTTCAGAAGAATATTTAGAATGAAAAATATTTGTGAAGGAAACATTTGTCTTTTTGGCGACAAACATTTGTTTTTAGAATCAGAGCATGAGGTTTCAAAAATTAGATTATGCATGGCTCTGTTCTTTCTTTTAAAACGGGTTACTGCCTGAAATGACAATAAACCATCATTTTTCTCCATTTTTTTTAATCAAGTTAAAAAAATTTATTACATCTGTTCGAACTTCATCTAAAGACCCGTGTCATTATTGAATGATAATTCAAAGTCCGTAGATGTTATCGAAACCAGATGACATGATATAAAAAATAATATTTTTGTGCTTTTTCAAAATTTTCAGATTTTTTTATGGGTTTTGAAATTTTATAATTTTCTATTTTCTTTTTGTTGGTTTTATAATTTTGTATTTTGCTTTTTTGATAAAATATATACAAAGAAGATAATTTAGTTTAAGAGGATGATGAGATGAGTACCGAGATAAGGATATCGTTCAGCACGTTGTAGAAGAAAGGAATCAACATCTCTTAAACTTTCACCACCAAAGCATTCGAGGCTTCTAAGAAAATCGTCTGAACATGAGCCTTCTAAATGTGAATCTTTGGTAGCTTCCCCCCATACCGAAAAACTAAGAATAAAGACCATTTCCCCAAGAAGTAGAAATGAAGAAAAACGGTCTCATTGAATGAAGCTCAGCACCCCGAAGAACACGAGAACACCGAAGTAACAAGTTGAAACATTGATCGTCTCAGTGGTTATCAAATTCGGAATAACTGATTAAGTCCGATCACATGAACCTGTTGTGCGTCCCCGATGTACACATTACTCTTTGAGATTGACCAGTTGTCTATTCAATGGAACAATACATCAACATCTTCATTTTACCAAGTGCATTCCAGTTATCTTTCCAGTTATCTTCCATGTAACCACTCAGCCCATAATGTACACAAGTACCCAGCAAGAGTAGAGATGATGACATCCAAGTAACATGCTGAGCTATGTAGTTATCTCGGTCAAAAATTAAATATCGTTCAAGGACCGAGATTTGAAATAGTGGTTATCGCGGTGAGATATCGGTTTTTATATTATCTAGAATATAATTAGTAGTTATATTTGTAATTATATATTTATTGCAAATATTGTAAAAATTACATTGTGTAACAAAATAAAATGTATCTTTTTATAAGTAATACATCAAGAGCAGTAATATTTAATACTAGTTGGCCCATTTGTCAACTTAATTAATTGGGCCAAAATAATCAATTAAGATAGCAGCCCAACAACAAACCCTAAATGCTTCTTATTATTCCTCAAACCCTAAATCTCTTTTCATTTTCAGCCACACATCATTTTCTTGATAAAACACAACTCTCTTATCTGCAACCACACATCAATTAAGATAGCAACCAAAACAAAAAATGCTCCTCACTTATCTGCAACCACACATTATTTTCTTGATAAAACACAACTCTCTTGCTCATTCAACACGAATACACAACCTCCTTCGGTATCCACAAACCCACGAAGATCTCAGAAATCTTATCATCATTTAATAAAGCCAAGAAGACAAGAAAAGAAGAAAGAAAAAAAGTCATACAGTTACAACTCGCAAAATCTCAGAAATCTCGCCGATATTTGGAGCCAATATCGGCAAAATATCGGCAAAATCTCGCCAATCTCGCCGAGAATATCGGATCCAAGATTTTGGGCCGATATTTTGAACCGAGATTATTTCTAGGGCCGAGATCTGAGATACCGACGAGATATTGGCGAGATCTCGCCGAGATTAACTACATAGATGTTGAGTCACTGATTATTTCTGCGGATGTAAGCTTTGGAATATCTAATTAAGCTCGATCATGTTTGATGTCAACTCTGGAATTTCTGATTAAGCTCGATCATGTGAACATGTTGTGTGTCCCTGATATACACATATCTCTCCCCTGATGGTTGCGATCTCATCGAAATCATCATTACATTGTGTACATGAAGCAATAACCGGAAGCACTTTATCATAAACCATATAGAAGATGTTGATAAGAACTATCATCTCACGTTCCAAATATTCTTTTCACATTTCTTCCAACTGAACACTGAAGTAACACATACCAAAAGTCTTCAGAGACCACTTCCCCCAAATAGTTAGAATAATACATCCTTCCCCCAAATAGTTGGAATAATATATCCTTCCCCTAAATATTTGGAATAATACACCAGAAGCCACGAGTTAAACACTGAGTTTCTCTGCGGTTTCGACATTTTTCTTCCCAGAATATCAACAATCATAAAGCTCATCACGTGTACTCGTTGAGCGTTTAGATGTATGTCTCCTTCCCCCTTGCTGGTTTTGAAACCTCAGAATCAGTAAAACATAAAATATTCATAAACTTGAAATCTTGTGAGAAGAACTCAAATATCCCAAATGAATCATGTGAGAATCAACTGCTACGGAAACTCTCCCTGACTATCTTTACCAACCCATATGTGGAAAAATTGAAGTGACCAGTGATGAAGCAAACCTGATATACCAAAATTGAAACTGAAGTAGAATTTTCCCGCAGTTATGACTTATGCTTGCACTAATGTTGGAAGAACGGTGTAGAGAATTCATGCATCATGAAAATCTCTAAGTACTCAATACCCAATGAAAGTAGGAGACAATAACACCTCTTGAGATTATCCACAATGTCCAATACGTGTAACACTGAGTACTAAAACGTAACTCCTTTTAGTGATAGTTAACCATGTCTACAAACTTCCATCCTGACTACTGGTAACTAGATAACCCAAGTTTTCAACTTAACTCTTAAGCACGAGCAAGATATCATTGAAAATCATGCAACCAACCTACCCCGACTTCAAGATAAAATAAGAACACTCCTTTGTGAAATTCAACTTCAAATTCAAATAAGTGATTAACGATTAACTCTGAAGTGATCAATTTATATCAAATGCCCAACATGTGAATATACATATGATCTAATGTACGTTGATCCACTGAATGAACTGGAGCAAATGATTCCTCAACATCGATGTCTTCTTCCTAAAGGTATCCTCATGCTACCAAATTAACCTTGTTTTTCAACCTTCCTTCCAGATCATGAAGTTTGATGTTAAGTGTCCACTTTACCGTGATGATCGTAGCGTGATCTGGATGAGGAACGAGGTCCCGAACTTCAAGTATTTAAGCTCATTGATCTTTTCTTGCATAGCTGCAATCTAGCAGGATTCAGTCAATGCTTCTTTGTGAGTATTAGGTTCAGTTGAGGATATGAGAGCATCATGGTAACAAAAACATTGCTTGAGTGGGTAGATGAAGGCGTGTAGAGACTGATCTGGAAGATTCATCAATAATCTCTTCAAGCGGATGAGAAGGTCATTTTCCTTAATGCTCATGTGGTTGATTTACAGAGTGCACATTGAAAGGAACAATAATCCGTGAAGATTTGGCAAAGGAATACCAAAGAGCGGATCATTATTCATGAACAATAATCGATGAAGATTTGGCAAAGGAATACTAAAGAGCGGATCATTATTCATGAGTGCAACTACAATATTGTGATAGTCATTATCAACGCCTTAAGAACTAACTGGAGATTGGGTTTCTTGAGTAGTTTGAGTTGTACTTCTTAGAAGGTGTACCAGTTGAATCAGCAGGAACCGGAGCAGGATTTTCAGGAACTAGATGATCATCATTCGTAGGAAGTTGGAAGTACTCATCAAACATATATTGAGACAATGAATCCCAAACAACAAATCCCAGTTATCCTTAGTAAGTGAAACATTAGGCGTTTGAGGAGAGTTGTATGACCATTATCAAGCATCCATCAATATGTAGAATATGCACTCTTCTCCCCCTCAAAAATTGCATCCTAAGTTGCCATTTTTGATTTAAACAAGTGAATAAGAATATACACCAATGAATGTAGACCCACTTGATGATTGAATGAGCATTTAAAAAAACATGAAGCTTGTTGATGGAGAATGTAGATGAGAATGGTCATAAACATGAAGATTTCTCTTCTTCTGAAGATAAAGCGCACTGAAGCATACACATTTATTTTCTTTAGAGTACGAGGCTTGAACTGTTATGTTTAAACTTCATAGTCATTTCCCCTCATCTATTTAGAGCATCCTTAATCCAAGTACCAACGGATGATTTGTACGACCTGCATTGGAACAAAGACAAAGGTGGAAATTAGAAAACATTGGATCCCCATGTGAAAATGGGTTCCTTTTGGTTAGCGCAAACAATCTTTAAAACAGCAGAAACCCTAGTTGCAATAGCATTATCACTAGAAGCTAAACAAGTAGAATCATCAAACTTAGTTAAAGAGCATTGTGTGCCTAATGGGATTATTCTACTAGTTGGCTTCCAAACCTTAACATGCACTACTCTAGGCATAATGGATCTAGTTAAGGAGCAAGGTTTGCTATGCGTGAATATTCGACCTGTGGGCTTCCGCTGAAATCCTATATTGGTAAAAACCTTCCCTGCAGGTTTCCAGGATTGCTTAATCTGTTTCGCTTTCCAAACTTTCTTAACTGGGTTATGATTCTTAAACCTCAGAAATAACATACCACATTTATCATGATTACCGGAAAATAGACATTCTTTACATGTTTTGCAGACATCATAAGACTTCGAATTAATTTTAGTAAGCTTAGAGCTAATACTAGAACCAACACGATTCTTTTTGTTCAAGTCAAACTTATTGTCCCTATGGTGTTCTTTCACTTCCTTTTCATGATCACTTTTAGTTTGCGAAATCCTATCCTTCTTTGCATTGCTTCTAGGTTTTGACCCGCTAACTTTAGTGTCAATTTTAACATCTGTAGGAGTGATGATGGGAGCCTTAGTTTGTTTTACTACCATTTGATTTTCTGGTCTAGAAGTGCTGGGTTCTGAGGCTTTCAGAGGCACATCAAAGGTCACATGCTTGACTGTAGGCATAGAACATGGCATATAAGCGTTCCTGAGATCGTTTGGCATATAAGAGTTCCTGATTTAGGACTTGTTGCAATCACATATTCTAAGAGTTCCTGAGATCATTTGGCTTATAAGCATGCATGCCCAACAGTATTATCAAGTGGTTTCTCTATCTTATCATCTTCAACAATATCACGGAGGCACTCTAGACTATCCTTGAGGTACGAAAGATATATTTGATATGCAAATTCATTGTTTCAAAGATGAGGGGAAATATATTTCACAGTTACAGCATATTTAGAACAAGCAGGCACCTTTGGTGTAACATTTTCACCACTAGTGATTGGCATTTTCCCTTTTACCACACGCTTCAGATTCTCAATTTCGTTAAGCAAAGAAGTTACCTTTTCACTGTTATTATGATTAACTTTGAGTGAATCACATAACTCTTTGTTCTGAGCATTAACTTTTGAAATTTCAGCTTGAAAACATTCATTTTCGTTTTGCAGTTTATCAATTTTGTTTTGAAGTTGGAAATTTTGAGAATGTAAAGGCGGAGGCATACGGGAGCCAGTCACTTCATTCTTTTCACCCTTCAATTGGGAAATTTGGGCTTTCAACCTTTTGATCGTGTTACAATGAGCTCGGATCAGTTCATCACGTTTGTTGATTTCAAAAACTGCATCAAACTCAAGAGCATCCGAAGATGTCTTGGCATTTGAGGTTTTAACATTTTCTTTCAGATGTTGATATTTTAATTGTAAACCAAGATATTCAACTTCCAATTTAGAAAAATGTTTGACCATGTTATCATGATCGTCTTTTTCGATTTTATCATGCAATTTTGAATTTTTGGTCTCAAGCTTAATGACACGATCCCGGGAGACTTTCAATGCAATTGACAATTCATGAAATTGAGAAGCAGTAATGGATTAATTCGTAACAGTATAGAACACATCTTGAGCAATACATCTAGAAATCAATTTATCGTTAAAGATGTGAAGGTTCTTCCTCTCAATCTCATTGCTCTTAAGCTCACATTCATTTATTCTTACCTCGTTTTCCATTTCATTAAACACCTTTTTCATTTCTTTAATCTCTGTATCTATGCCCTTTTGAAGACTCTCAAATTGTTCAACGAATAGTTGGTCAACTACATATAGGCTGATTAAGGTCTTGCTTTGAGTGGGAAGAGTTCTAGGTACTAAATGCATTGGTGTATTGGGAGGATACACAGTAGCTGGAGGCAATTTCCTAAGGGGAAGATTCTTTTCAACAAGTTCACCAGCTTTCTTTTTATCAATATCTTTCTTTCAAAACACTTGTTCAGGGGTTAATTGAGTTTGAGGTCTAAACTTGTTCATGGCAATCCAATTTTCCTTAGTGTAATCATGGGATTTAAGCTTTATATTATACTCTATACACCAAGGATCTTTTAATTTATTTTCCATATTCTCCCTAGAGGCATCTTCTAATTCTCTATCCTCTTCAGTGCACTCTATACATGATGGCGTTTGTCTAGGCTTAAGAATCTCATTTCCATCATAGACTACTTTTTGAGTAGCCTTTTCTATTTTACCATACTCAGGATTGGGTTCCTCTACAAGGGCAATACTATGCTTATCGCTTAAAAATCTATGCTTAGTGACCATGTGAGCAGTCCGAAGGGTGTTCCCTTGTACGTACAACTTGTTTTCAAGTTTGTTCTTCAAAGTTTTCAGGTTGGAAAATTCATTTAAAAGTTTTAATTCCTTAGCATTGAATTCCTGCTTAAGCACTTTTACATTTTCTTGAAGTTCTTGTTTTCGCTTAGCAATTTTATTAAGTTATTATTGTAAGGAATTTAACTCTTGTTTTAATATTTCTTCCCTAAAATTACTTTTTCTGATAAGTGTACGCATTTTGGTATCCATCTCCTGCTCACGTGAGGTCAGCTCAAATTTAGCACGCTGTTCATAGATGGCAACTTGATCCTTATATATGTTAAGCTCAGTGGTAACGAAATCATCAGGGATAAATGCAGAGTACTCATGCAACTCATAATCATCATTTTGAGTAGAAGATGCACAGCTAGGTACAGTAGGAACTTCCATGCAGCTTTCCTCTGCATTAGCGTGCACAGGTTGTCGCTGGTGCATCTCTATCTTGGGTACATCCGAAGCTTCCATGGAGCGTTCCTTTGCATTAGCTTGCACAGGTTGTGACTGGTGCACCTCTCTCTCTTGTGAACATGAGCACCAAGAATCCATTTTAGCATTATCCGACTTAAACACGATAGTCTGTTGTACATTGTTGGGTATCTTCTATTCATTGATCACGTCGTATAAGATGACGTATTAAGATGACTGATGGATCGACACAATGATAGACAATTGTGTGTTAGGACTTATGATTGTTTGTAGGATTAGCTGAGATGTTGTTTAGTTGAGATTTGGAGTGGTTGCACGATTTTACAGAGAAATTTAGGTCTAAAAACTTAAAAACCTCAATAACTTCTATTCGGAGTTGATTTAGGCCTCGAAGGTTGTTCGGTGTGCCATTCTCCTCGTTCTCACGGTCGTTTTGATGGGTAGAACGCTGAAAATGGAGTTACGGTTCAAAAGTTATGGCCGTTTGAAGTTTTGTCGGGAAAAGTCAACAAAACGCACTGATGAAATGGTCAAACCGCACTTTTGTCAAACCGCCGAGTTCTCAAAACCCATACCACAAATCGCACACTTGAGAAATCTCACCCTTGACAAATCGCACCCAAGACAAATCGCACCCTAGACAAATCGCACCTTGATTATCAAATCGCTTAGCAGACAAATCGCACCCTAGACAAATCGCATTAGCTGACAAATCGCATAAACTGACAAATCGCATACTACACAAGTACACCCACTACTTTCACTACTTTGTCCTTTCTTGTCGTTTTGTCTCAATAGACAAATCGCATAATAGACAAATCGCTTCACAGAAACTGAAAAATCGCATAAAATAAGTGACAAATCGCTTCAATAAGCAATTGTTAATGAGACAAGTCGCATAGAAACTGGGACAAATTGCATAGAAGAATTACTTTACGAGACACAAATCGCATCCATGAATTATTCAACAAACGCCACTTTTCAATCCAAAAACAACCCAACCACGATGATTCAAGCCTTTCAAACCAAAACCTAAACAGTTATAATGATTCTAAACACAAAAGTACTATCAAAATCCAAACTTTATCACAAGAAATGATCCAAATGATGCAAACTACTCTAAACTCATTCAAACCCAAAAACCTTATGAAAACCACTAGAAATCCAAGAACATGAAAGATGAGTGATCAAACCATGGCTCTCTGATACCAATTGCTAGATATTGGTCTTCATAAACACATAAACACACAATAATATGAGGCGTATAGAATGAGTTTTAGAGAGAGAAAGTGGAAGAGATTTGGGAACTTTAGTAAGACAAAGAAAAATGATATTGAAAAGCTCCAACCCTTTGCCTTGCTAGGCACAGGGTATTTATAGTTACAAGCTTAGACGCCCTCCTTCGGGTTGTGGATCAGGCATACAGTGGGCAAAGACCCGTCCGTCCTCCATGGTGTTACTTAACAAACTACTTACTAACACTAAATGACTACGACTACGAGCTTTATAATGATTACATATACTTGAGGTGACCGACTCTTTAACTACCGGATTTTCTAAATCCTAACATGCCAGAGCAACGATAGCTTCTCCATAACCCTCGGTGGGTGCTTGGAGTTGTTCTAACATAGAACGGTTATCTTCCGCCATTTCGATAATGGGATCAGGAGTAGTACGAATCTCGTGTTCTACTATTGGGGTGGCACGTCTATTACGTCTTCTCGAAATTGTGGCGAGTTCAAGTAAGGGACTTGATGAATTAGAAGAACGAGTGCGCATGCACTTTTAAAAACACTTTCAATTAAAACAACACTGAATCAAAAAACACAAGGAACTTAAACTAATAATCACAAGCGTACGGTATCTCTCTAAAAGAAAAACGCACAAAGGAGCGGGGAAGCAAGAAAGCACTGAACTTTTATTAACCTTCTCCCTTCGGGTCATAGTTTGTTGGAACAACCCTCCTTAAACCCTTCTTATAGTTTGTGTATCAATCAAAGGTGAGCCGAGTTTTTGCAAGTGACACAAAGGCAAGTTTTAAATCTTTAGTTTGGGAACTTATAATGATAACACTCAAGTTGAGAGTGTTATATTGATGATGTCTTTTATCTTTTTTAATCACAATAAAAAGGAAAATGTTTTTGGGTTTTTTATCTTTTATATATATATAAAAAGAAAAGAAAAATAGTTTTGTGTTTTATAAGATTTTTGAAGCTGTATTTAAACATTTAAAGGAAGGAAAGGAAAGAAATGAAGGAAATGGATGATAAGGAAAGTAGTGGTTCTAGCTAACTGTATGTTTAGATGATAGGAAAATTTGTAATGGTTGTCAACACCTATTGTGATCAATAACATTTTGGTTGTTTATGTTAATGATCTATGTTTGGTTGTAATTTGCTAAAGTGAACTTATATTAACATCAACGTTTAAATCATTAAAATTGATGCAACATACTAGACTACTATGCATACCAATTAATCTAACATTTCCCCTTGTGAATTCCAAATAGTCTGCAAGAAAGTCAGATTCCTCCTATCTCTACCTGCTCCTATCTCATCGCCTAGGTCAAAGAAGAGGAAACCCAATTCGGAAAATCTCAGACTATCTTTACCTTCCCCATCTTAACAACTTCTTCCTCCATGAAATAAATTGTCTCCTTTCTATTTCTTTCTCTGCTGCTGCTCACAATTCCAATCGAGACCCAAAAAGAATGAAGCATAAATCACTTTCATCACTCCCTTTTACCCACCCTAATGGAGCTATGAAGCTAATGACTTCTAGAGGTCATCCCCATCTTCCCAAGGTCAACATGCGTGAAAAGGATAAAGACAAGAGAGATGGTGATATTTGCTGAAAATGGTTACCTTCTCATCTTCCAAGATTGGAAAGCTTAGTCAAAGACCACTCCTCCTCTTTTCTTTTATTCCTGTCGAGGCAACCCAGGGAAGTAACACACCTCAAATCTCACCACAAAGGATAAGAAAGCTTAAAGGTTTTGAAGGATCTTGCTTGTGCTTTGCTCATGATCGATTGGGATTATTGTCACACCCCCAAAATATCGCAGCGGAACGATAGTGTCGTTGGGGTATAACGTCATAGCACAAAGTATGGATACAGAAAACGACCTCTATAATGAGACGTTTTGAAAAGTTTACCATTCGATTACATAAGTTAAAGTTTACAAGCAAGAATTCCCAAAGTTTGATAATACACAAAGAGTTTACAAAACATGTCGAATGGTAATTGTTAAAAACACAAGACTCCAATGTATGCCATGCGACCCAAAAGCTCCATGAAATGCTATCACCTTAAGACCTGAGATAAACATGCTAAAAGTGTCAACACAAAGGTTGGTGAGTTCATAAGTTTGTTGAAAATGAATTGAAAAAGTCTATAAGAAATGTTGATGCAGCAAAGGCCTTGCAAATCCACTCAGTTCCAAGTTCCGCCCATACAAAACTTGCAACCTGTGTGTTTACAATCCATTGCCAAAATATGTAATTGTCAATCTTGTTTGTAAGTAGGACATAGGTGCATACGATATATACATAAACTTAATGCAAAGAATCACAGCCAACTGAACCTCACGACGAAGTCTAACTTGTTTGTTGTGTTACATTGAATCACTTGAATAACAGATTATATTCACCCAAGGTCTCGTCTATCAAGGACACAAGGGTGGGGGCGTCAGCCCGATAGTACTATCAATACCTCTCTGCCGGCTCCCGCAGGAGTTAACCAGTTGCTAAAGTTTGTATGTTGATGCATAATTGAAAACTAGTTTAGCACATTAAGGCACATATCGCAATAAACACACAATGTCCAAAGTGTATAAGTAGTATAGTGTAACACAATTGTATAAATGGTTTGAATATTCGCAAGAGTGAAACAAGTATAACCCAATCAAGTATAAAACGCAATCAAGTCTAAAGTATAGGTAAAGTTGTTTGACAAAAGAGTTTAAATGTTTGGATAAATAAGCATATATCTCGCCCCAAATAGTTTGTAGAATTTAAACGAGTAAAAGCGGGGTATGAACTCACCTGGTGTGATTGATATGCTAACAAAATGAAGTGTACGAAAGTGTGGCTCGGAAACTATCCGCGACCTAAAATGAATGTTATGACTTGAGTTATGATATGTTGTCGTGAATGCATGATTTGAAAACGTATCACCCAATATGCTACTTGAAAACTAGTTATATAAAAATATTGTTACTTGAATGTGTGACAGTTTCATGTCGAAAATAAATACTTTTGAGTTAATGGTGAAAATATAGTTAAAACTACGTAACGGTTTTAGTAATTGAAAAATCAGTTTACGTCGGACTTGACGTAATATATACATATGAAAACTAACTCGTTTTTAACGTCCATTTCCCCCGAAACGTCCGTTTAGGCCCTCAAAATCTTGATTAAAAATCCTGACAGCTTACCAAAGCTGTGAATAGTGTTTTCTGCACGTTTCTGACTCAAAGTTCGGTTAACCATAAATCACTCGTTTTAAGTCCGTTTTTCAAGTTCTTTATATCCACGCGAAGGTAATGAAGAGTAATAATATATTTTTAAACTTCGGAGACTTCACAGAAATTTTAAGGCCACTGTTTGGGTCAGTTAGAATTCGGACTGCATAAACATTTTCCGGAAAATTATAGTTTTTAAATCGTAACTTGGAAACTACGTATATTTTTCGTTATAACTCCGTTTTAGTCCGTTCAAAAGGCCACGTTCATAACTAAAAATCTATTTTCTAAAACTTTAATAAAACTTATAAAAATGACTAACTTTTCGGAAAAATTATAAATTTCGACAGCGCTTCCGCGCTTATTTTAAAATTACCATTTTTCTACTTGTTTAACCACAACTTCACCACAAAAAAAATCCCTTAATCTACTCATCACCAATCCTACTAGAAATAAAATGCTATTCGAACCATAATAGATAAAAAGACCGTTTTTGAGGTTTATGTGACTACTTATAACATATAATTTAAGCATAAACCACATCAAACCTTTACTAGTAAAAGATCAAAACTTACTTTGATAAATCATTTTTCAAACCACTCACTTTTATAAACTTCTAACTAGTACATACTTGTTAAAAATATTTATATAGCACATATGGGTGATAATCTTGGATGATAATGAATAAAATCACAACAATGCAAATATGATCATGAGGGCTTCATGAAATGTATGAAATATATATGAAAAAGTAAGAGATGAAGTTTTATGCTTACAAATTGCTTGATGAGGTTTAGTGAACCAAGGATTATCCTAAACACCCTAGGTTTTTATTTCAAAACCTAAACAAAGAGTGCTACTAGATTGTGAAGAACTTGATTAGAAAAGTTTTGATGAACTATCTCTTGATCTTCTATGGTGGACGATTTTTTTGAGGGAAGAAGAAGAAAGGAGATCTTGACTTTGCACACTAAAATTATTGGATGTGTGTGTGTAGGAGTTTGTGTGTAGAAAATATATGTAAGAAAATCTTGACAAATCTTTAGTGAATCATGTATGTAATAATGAATGTACATATAATTATTATTATTATTATTATGTAAATGTATAAATGTAAGTAGAAGTAAAGTCATTTGAGGATAAGTAGTAGCTTGTAATATTGTTAAATAAGATTAGTAAGTTGTACACACATTTAAATATTTAAGGTAGCGTTAGATAAAAATAAATTTCACGGGTCAAGATAAAATATATTTAGGTCATAAAAATTATAAAAATACTTTTCTTGCAAAATTTGAGTGATATAATAATTATCGGGTTGAATTTAAGAAAACGTCGTAATTTATATAAATATAACAATTTATATACGAAATAAATTTAAAACACCGGTTAAACTAATAATAATATTTTTATAGACTTAATATGAGTATAAAAATATATTGGAACAATTTTTGGAAGTATTGAATCAATTGTTCAAAAATAATGTTTACGCGATAATGTTTATTTAATAAGAAAATATCGTTTAATGAAAAATGCAAAACCATGCACGAATCGTTATGAAATGCTGAATGTGAAATATGAGAAATGACCGGAAATTGCGAATTGTGACATTCTTCCCCTGATAGAAGAATCGCGTCCTCGCGATTCAATCGATGATACTTAAAGTTCTACCCTTAGGTTTCGAGAAATCAAGTGTATGGTCAAAGTGTTTATGTCAAAACTTACGCGTCTAGGTTTCTTATCTAATGAGACTCACTAAATCTGAATAATACTGTGGATCACTTAATGGTCTAGGAAAAACGTACCAGTTACGCATTGCGGGCTTCCTCGGTCCCTATATAGAATGCTCGACCTCGAGGTGGGCTGATATTGAGTACCGGGTTCGGGTTATTTCCTTCAATTGCCATAGCTAGATGAGCTTGTATTGGCGGCTTATTCAACTGAGGACAATCTTTCCGGATGTGATTCGGGCTGTTACATTCAAAGCAAGTCCTTTGATTATTCCTTTTACACTGCTCCTTAAAATGGCCGTATCGATTGCAATTTGTACACAAGCGGCAGGGCTTGTTCTTCGGGTGATGATAGGCACATTTAGCACATTTGGGATGTGTACCCGCATACTCTCTTTGTTCATTACCAGTTGCCACAAAAACTCTTGCCCTCTTGCTGTCTGCTACCACGTCTATCTGCTTATTCGACCCACTTGCTTCCTTCCTCTTATCACTGCTCTTCAAAGTACCATTTCTAACCATCTCGTCTGTCAGGGTTCCTGCCCTCAGTATCGCACTTTGTATTGTAGACGGCTCAGTTGTTTTCACAGTTCCACGGATTTCGGGGACAAGACCATATATGTACCTCGAGATTCTCTTGGATTCAGGGGTAACCATATGAGGAACTAGTCTGGCTAATTCATGGAATCGATCGGTGTAGGCTGCGTGACCAGACCCTATCATGGAGTGGTGATAAAATTCATCCTCTAGTTTCTGCATTTCATTGTCCGGGCAGTACTCTTCTTTCAATAACGCCTTAAATTCATCCCATGTCATGCCTATAGCTGCTTCTCTGCCCCTAGCCTGTAGCTGTGTGTTCCACCATGTCAATGCCTTTCCTGATAACAAGCAAGCAGCATACTTCACTCTCTGATGTGTGGCACAATTGCTGATGTCGATCACTGCCTCTGTCTTTTCTACCCATCGAGTATACGCCAAAGCACCTCCTATACCATCAAACTCCACAGGTTTGCATGCCGAAAATTCCTTATATGTGCATCCAATTCTGTTGTTGTTGTTGTTGTTGATGTTGTTGTTACTGCCAGCTACATTGTTGGTGTCGCCATTCCCGTTCCCGTGGTTTCCCGAGTTATTCATATGATTTCCAACTTGTGTAACAATAGTGGGAAGTAAGATTTGAAGTTGTTGAGCGATGATGGCGGCAAAATCAGGGTTTCCGCCAGTGTTGTTGTCATTGTTACCCATGTCGCTACCGCCTCCTCTACCTCCACGTCCACCTGTCATTCCACCCCTTGGTACCGCACCACCTCGGCCAGTACTGCGTGTTACTCTCTTTGGTGCCATTATCTCTGCAAGGGAAAGAACCATTGAATTCCCACTGTCTATACTTAACGTCCTCAAATATAATACCACGCCACAAATTGGTTCCTAAGGTGTCCACACCGATCTACGTATGCGTGGTCGCATATGTCCACGTGAGTTGTGACGCATTTATAATTATGTTGGCCACCATAATTATAATTGCTTCATTTCACACATGTACATACCACCAAGCATACATGTCCCGGTGATTGGTGTTACTTAAATAGGTAGCCAGTCTATCATCCGATTCTAAACAGTGAAGGAGGGATTTGGGGTAGGTATCTAGGGAGAGTCGCACTTGGTGTATAGGAAATTCCGTTAGGTGCTAAAGTCACGATGAGGTTTGGTCGCCAGCAGTTCCCAAAGTATCCTCAAGAGAACTCCCATCCTCGGGCAAAATCATCAAATCTATCCAGCTTTATAGTAACACTTATTTAGCTCGATCTCGCATCTCATCAAACAAGAACTGTTACGAGATCAAGTTAGATAAGTGCTCATTACTGAGCTCCATATCTTTGATGACCCAACTAGATTTTGGGACTCCCCTATTGGTACAAGGAAACTACGTTACCTAATGAGGTGGTTCTAGAAGGAATACTTAAGAAAACATATGCGCACGAAAAGTGAGTAAGGCAATAGGAAACGAAAGGATCGACGTGAAAGCGGTTATAGTCTAGGAACTAAAATGCAACCTAGTTCTCTATAACCAAGGCTCTGGTACCAATCTGTCACACCCCCAAAATATCGCAGCGGAACGATAGTGTCGTTGGGGTATAACGTCATAGCACAAAGTATGGATACATAAAACGACCTCTATAATGAGACGTTTTGAAAAGTTTACCATTCGATTACATAAGTTAAAGTTTACAAGCAAGAATTCCCAAAGTTTGATAATACACAAAGAGTTTACAAAACATGTCGAATGGTAATTGTTAAAAACACAAGACTCCAATGTATGCCATGCGACCCAAAAGCTCCATGAAATGCTATCACCTTAAGACCTGAGATAAACATGCTAAAAGTGTCAACACAAAGGTTGGTGAGTTCATAAGTTTGTTGAAAATGAATTGAAAAAGTCTATAAGAAATGTTGATGCAGCAAAGGCCTTGCAAATCCACTCAGTTCCAAGTTCCGCCCATACAAAACTTGCAACCTGTGTGTTTACAATCCATTGCCAAAATATGTAATTGTCAATCTTGTTTGTAAGTAGGACATAGGTGCATACGATATATACATAAACTTAATGCAAAGAATCACAGCCAACTGAACCTCACGACGAAGTCTAACTTGTTTGTTGTGTTACATTGAATCACTTGAATAACAGATTATATTCACCCAAGGTCTCGTCTATCAAGGACACAAGGGTGGGGGCGTCAGCCCGATAGTACTATCAATACCTCTCTGCCGGCTCCCGCAGGAGTTAACCAGTTGCTAAAGTTTGTATGTTGATGCATAATTGAAAACTAGTTTAGCACATTAAGGCACATATCGCAATAAACACACAATGTCCAAAGTGTATAAGTAGTATAGTGTAACACAATTGTATAAATGGTTTGAGTATTCGCAAGAGTGAAACAAGTATAACCCAATCAAGTATAAAACGCAATCAAGTCTAAAGTATAGGTAAAGTTGTTTGACAAAAGAGTTTAAATGTTTGGATAAATAAGCATATATCTCGCCCCAAATAGTTTGTAGAATTTAAACGAGTAAAAGCGGGGTATGAACTCACCTGGTGTGATTGATATGCTAACAAAATGAAGTGTACGAAAGTGTGGCTCGGAAACTATCCGCGACCTAAAATGAATGTTATGACTTGAGTTATGATATGTTGTCGTGAATGCATGATTTGAAAACGTATCACCCAATATGCTACTTGAAAACTAGTTATATAAAAATATTGTTACTTGAATGTGTGACAGTTTCATGTCGAAAATAAATACTTTTGAGTTAATGGTGAAAATATAGTTAAAACTACGTAACGGTTTTAGTAATTGAAAAATCAGTTTACGTCGGACTTGACGTAATATATACATGTGAAAACTAACTCGTTTTTAACGTCCATTTCCCCCGAAACGTCCGTTTAGGCCCTCAAAATCTTGATTAAAAATCCTGACAGCTTACCAAAGCTGTGAATAGTGTTTTCTGCACGTTTCTGACTCAAAGTTCGGTTAACCATAAATCACTCGTTTTAAGTCCGTTTTTCAAGTTCTTTATATCCACGCGAAGGTAATGAAGAGTACTAATATATTTTTAAACTTCGGAGACTTCACAGAAATTTTAAGGCCACTGTTTGGGTCAGTTAGAATTCGGACTGCATAAACATTTTTCGGAAAATTATAGTTTTTAAATCGTAACTTGGAAACCACGTATATTTTTCGTTATAACTCCGTTTTAGTCCGTTCAAAAGGCCACGTTCATAACTAAAAATCTATTTTCTAAAACTTTAATAAAACTTATAAAAATGACTAACTTTTCGGAAAAATTATAAATTTCGACAGCGCTTCCGCGCTTATTTTAAAATTACCATTTTTCTACTTGTTTAACCACAACTTCACCACAAAAAAAATCCCTTAATCTACTCATCACCAATCCTACTAGAAATAAAATGCTATTCGAACCATAATAGATAAAAAGACCGTTTTTGAGGTTTATGTGACTACTTATAACATATAATTTAAGCATAAACCACATCAAACCTTTACTAGTAAAAGATCAAAACTTACTTTGATAAATCATTTTTCAAACCACTCACTTTTATAAACTTCTAACTAGTACATACTTGTTAAAAATATTTATATAGCACATATGGGTGATAATCTTGGATGATAATGAATAAAATCACAACAATGCAAATATGATCATGAGGGCTTCATGAAATGTATGAAATATATATGAAAAAGTAAGAGATGAAGTTTTATGCTTACAAATTGCTTGATGAGGTTTAGTGAACCAAGGATTATCCTAAACACCCTAGGTTTTTATTTCAAAACCTAAACAAAGAGTGCTACTAGATTGTGAAGAACTTGATTAGAAAAGTTTTGATGAACTATCTCTTGATCTTCTATGGTGGACGATTTTTTTGAGGGAAGAAGAAGAAAGGAGATCTTGACTTTGCACACTAAAATTATTGGATGTGTGTGTGTAGGAGTTTGTGTGTAGAAAATATATGTAAGAAAATCTTGACAAATCTTTAGTGAATCATGTATGTAATAATGAATGTACATATAATTATTATTATTATTATTATGTAAATGTATAAATGTAAGTAGAAGTAAAGTCATTTGAGGATAAGTAGTAGCTTGTAATATTGTTAAATAAGATTAGTAAGTTGTACACACATTTAAATATTTAAGGTAGCGTTAGATAAAAATAAATTTCACGGGTCAAGATAAAATATATTTAGGTCATAAACATTATAAAAATACTTTTCTTGCAAAATTTGAGTGATATAATAATTATCGGGTTGAATTTAAGAAAACGTCGTAATTTATATAAATATAACAATTTATATACGAAATAAATTTAAAACACCGGTTAAACTAATAATAATATTTTTATAGACTTAATATGAGTATAAAAATATATTGGAACAATTTTTGGAAGTATTGAATCAATTGTTCAAAAATAATGTTTACGCGATAATGTTTATTTAATAAGAAAATATCGTTTAATGAAAAATGCAAAACCATGCACGAATCGTTATGAAATGCTGAATGTGAAATATGAGAAATGACCGGAAATTGCGAATTGTGACAATTATTGGTGGTGTTAGTTTCTCGGGTTGGCCTTCGAGTCCATTGTTATCACATTCCATCCTTGTAAAGGGTAAATTCAATCATATACTTTGTTAAATTCATAAACTTGTTTAATTATGAAATGGATAATTCAATTTTTAGGCTAAGTTTTATTTATTGAATGAGGTTATGCAAATGTATTTTCTTCCTTCTATCGAACAAGTAAACGCAAGAGCTAGAAAATTTGGTTTCATATAATTGTTGATATCATGGTTTAGATAGGTGCTCATCCTAATGTGGAGTTAGTCTAATGTTTTCATTTTGTTGGTCTTTGTTGGTGAAGTCAAATTGGTCGAAAACCCACTGTGGATATCACCACAGTGGTGATGATTTGAAGCCTTAAGTGGGACGGTTGGTTATAGATAATGGAACATGACTATTATCTTTAGGTCACTCGTTGTTGACAGTCTTGAGCTAAGAGGTTTCGGGTTGGCAAACCTGATATATTACCCGTATTCTTGTATGTTGTTTTGTTGTCTCCGAGTCACAAACACCCACGAAGGGTGTTAGTCTTCTTATGCCATCACGATACCACAAGGGTGGTCGTATGTCGTACCTTTCTTCCGGACAAGCCATCATTCTCGGATAAAACGTAAACCCTTCACTGCTATGAAAACCTTTATCAATACTTGCTCCTCATTGTTTCCATGGTTGGATGAACCTGATGGAAACATACCGAAAACCATATTGGGCCACAGCCCAGCCCACTCAAGGGAAGTATTAATAATTCTTATGGGCCTAAACCCATCCTAGTACCCAGGTTGTCGGACCACAGCCCACTTGAACAACGAGAGTGTTTGTTTGGGCGTTAGGCGGGTCAATAAATAAAATTCGAAGTGAAAAATTAGAAGTCAAATAAAACTAAACTTGTTTCCCGCATATTCATAACCTTTCACTTCGTTATATGCCGTCATGAAATCAAATGTAAAATTCGTAATTCAAGTCAACCTAAATAGAGAAGCAAGTGTTAAAAGCATAAGTTACTTAATAAGTTTCATATCAAAGTCTTAAACAACAATGTGTTCGGGTAGTCGCATTTATGCTAAGTAAGATTTTTAGACATTAAATTCCAATGCTAAGAACCAATTTTCGACAAATAAATATTGTCTAACTATATCATCTTAACATATAATAAATTTGAAAGTTTTCAAATTTAAAATGAGTATACTCTAAAGCAAGAGACATTAGAAGGTAAATTAACTTTGTTTGATTTGACAATACAATTATGTGTCAAAATAAATAAGTATATATACATATGTATATACTTACTAGTAAAACCTTATGGATATTTTACCAACAAATTTTTGTCTTAGCGCCATAACCAAAACAATATTAATTTAACCAATTTAAGTAAGTCTTAACTAAAAAGAAACACTAAATATTTGCCCTACTTATCTAGGTCGCGTGTCGGTGCAGCTCCACAACACTCATTAAATCCCACCTTTGGACAACTTATTGCTAAGGTGAGTTTATAGCCCCACTTTTACTTGATAAATTGTTTTATACATTTTGGGGTGAGAAAATATGCAACACCTTTTTAAGGACCTGAACTATTGCATGATTACTATTACGTGGTTTAGCCTAAGCCCTTATGTCCCTAGAAATGCCCCATTCGTGAACCTTCAGTTCCCTGCTGGGAAGCGCGAATGTTATAAATAGATCTATTGAGGGTGACTCCTCCGTTCGGTTGGCCATACTTAGGCCAAGGTGAAACGTATACCATGTCGGAATCGAGTGTAAAGGGACAAAAACCTCGCATTGGGCCCCATAAATTGTATGACTTCATTTTGCATACAGAAACTGTCGTAGCATCGGTTGCATGAACTTAGTGCTAGCGTAATAGACTTTCATTCATATATCATTATATTCGTTGTAATGATTATATGCCTTTGATTATGGTCCATACTTACTGTTTTAATTATAAACTTATGAACTCACCAGCTTTTAGCTGACCTTTTTAGCATATTTTCTCAGGTGTTTGATTTGATATCTTGGTTCAAGGCAAGGAGTGTAAATGGTCGTAGTTATCTTTAAAGAAGTGTTTTAACACATATCTATATTTTATTTGGGACCACAAAACTTATGGGTTGTGCCCTTTTATTTGAACAATGTTTGTAAAACAATGTTTTTAAAACAATTTTATGAAATTAAATGGAGTATGTATTTCGTTCTTTATTACTTGTGTTATGATCTCCGATTTAGTAGCACCCCATGACCCGTATGCTTCTGCTAAACCAGATTTGGGGTGTTACAGATTGGCATCAGAGCCTAAGTTATAGAGAACTAGGTACATATAAACCATAAACTATAACTACTTTTTACAAAAAACATCACTCTACGATCGCCAGTTGCCCGCTTGCCATTTTACTTAGAGTTCATTTAAATAGGATTGCATGTTATATATCCTATTTACTAATTCACTATCCCATACTTATTATAAGTATTTTTCCATATACTTTCACATATGCACCGTCTTGTCACAGACCATGCCTTCACCTGCCATTCACCGTGATGTTCAAGAAAACATCTTACTTGCTGCTCACTCACCTGCTACTCACCAGACTCCACTCATGACCACATATCCGTACATCTAAGCTGTACAATCAGTTCAGCCAGACACTACACCAGTTTCATCCATGCCTACTCTCACCACCACTCCATCTGCTTTACTGACCCTTTGGCGTAAAGCCCGCATGATTTTTAGAGTGCCTGGATATCGCGAGAGATATACGTACCCACCTGCATTACCTCCCTAAAGGATTCACACTGCTTACACAAGTCCATCCACTACTCCAGTATCACTATCATCATCATCCACCCAATCACCACCTCATAAGAGGCTTAGGAGAGCAAGTGACTCCTACTCAGAGGAAGACTGTTAGGTCACTAGTTTTACAAACACAAGTAATATAGAAAGAGATAGAGGCGGTTGAACAATAAACAAACACACACACACGTATGACTTAGACGGTTAGGCGTAGAGATGTGAGTGAAAGGATAAATTGAACAACCAACCCTCAAATGAGGGTTTACAAGAGTATTTATAGGAGGAAAGCTAGGGCAACACTCCTAGTTTCCATCCTTTCTTATATGGGCTTGGGCCTAAGCTCATGGGCCTTCTACATAAGCTTAAGGCTAATAACAAACATAAAGGCCATAATAAAGCTAACTATTACATATTAATTACTAACACTTGATTATGGTCTAGGAGTGATTCCAACAATCTCCCCCTCAAGTGTTGGTGATGAACGGTGAAGGCGTTGATGTAATAGTAGCTCTGACGTCTTCTGACATTCTTCTTTCTTGTGAGAGGAATTGCCTTGATTCGAACAATCTCCCCAGTGTAGAGAGATAGTTATCTTTGAACAGTTATGCTTTGACGTCATCTTTAACTTTGTTCTTTGATCATTGTTCTTTGTGGTGAAAGTGATAGTATGTTGTTGTCTGCATCAGTCTGCCTCAGGTCTGCTTCACTGCTCCAGTGTCTCCACGTCATTCTTCAACATGCTCACATGCTCTATGACGTTGGAATTCAATACTGATGAAGTTCTATAAGTCTTTAACTTTGTAGATTCTTTGGTTTGACGAAGAATCATTCTGACGGTTGTGTTGCTTTTGAATAGAACTTCCATTAGTGATGATGTTGGCGTGAGCATGAGAAGAATCAGCACGATCATCCTGCTCCGGAGCTTCCATAAGAAGAAAACATTTCAAATGGTTAGTAATAAGCAGGTTCCGGCACTTATAAGTTTGAACTTCGAGAGTGTGAACAGCATGGTGTGAAAACACAACTCTAATTCTTACAAAGGTCGTTCCTGAACTGGAGTCCCACAAGTGAGATAACACGATGTACCGAAGTACATCTACAGTTCAGATGAGTCGCTGAGGTACACCGAAGCATCACCTCACGACTGTAGACCGTTTGAGACACACTCCGCGTAATCCACGGGGAGTTACCGAAGTGACCTGCTGTCAGGGATGTTTGATGTTGACCCTGGCAGGAGTTTCCATTCAATCACTGAGGATCACAGATGTGAACCTCTCATAAATGTTCTCGACAGATTGCTAAGATCTGTGAAGGACTCGATATGAACCACTGATAATCTTATTTGGTGATTGTCAAGTGATAAAATGTCAAGTGTTCCTAAGAGATCTTTTGATGAATCTCGTGGCTCTAGACTCAATAGTGCGTTTTGGTTTTCCTGAGCGGAGACTAGGGAGAGGGTCTCCTTCTTCAATACCAGCGATCTCTAAGAGAAAGCCAATAGTTTACGTAGGGTTCCCTGTGAGAATGAAACAAGCTTCTGTTGAGAGAAACTTGAGTGGCTAAGAAGGTTTAGTGCATGCGTCACTGGGTCCATGACGACTTTTAATCTTCAATACCGGTGTCACTAAGTGACAGCCAGTAGCATATGAATTGAACCCGGTGTCTGCCCTAAGTTGAATAATCTGGAGGGCTGTTTCTTTTCACCCTTTTCTTTGCATTTCTTTTTGATTCTTCAACTCCTTCTTTCTCCGATTCTCATTTTCTCCTTTTAATAATCGTACCTAAGGACTTCTAAGTACTAACTATTTGTGATGTCCTTGGGTAGATCCCTACGGCTCTGGCGGATCATAGGACGGTTATTCCTAACCTTAGTCACCTTATAACTCCATGACTAACCTATGTTGCCATTAAAAACACTGTATGTGAAACATCTCTCAAAGGGTTTGTAAATGAAAAACATGTTTGAACCACTGTGAGAGATAGGATTTTGCATAAATACTCCCCCTCCATATGTGCTTAAGAGTTTTAATGGTTTAAATGCACAGTGAGGAAAGAGCGCGCACATTTTGAATTGATCCACTCGAGATAGACAATCCCCCGCGAGACACGGTTACGTTGTGTAGTTAAAGAGTTACATTGTCAGTTTTTAGGTGACAACTAGGTCTAATAACTACCTTGAAGGTGTAGACAAACCTCGAAAGGTTGTCATACCCGTCAGAGTTCATGTCTACCAAGAGTGTCTCGAATGGTACTTTCTACTTGGACAAGTCCTTTGCGAGACACGTTTACATTACTAGCGAACTAGCTTAAAATTATTACCCGTCCAGGACAAGTCTTTTCGAATTACTAACAGTTTAGTACCGTCAATTCGTTGGTTAAGTCTGAGGTACACAGATTCATTTGCATTTTGCACAACATATTTCTTATCACACAATTTTCTCCCCCTCAAAAATGGCATATGAAAATGTTATTTTTGAAACGTTTGAGAATGAATATGACCATTTCGAGTGTTGCGGGAAGAGTGACCACTGTGAACAATTTGTGAACAAAGTTTTAATTCAAATACTCCCCCTCAACAAGTGATATAAACGGTTGAGGTTTTGAAAATCATACGGGGAAGTACTTGTTCTTTTGAGCAAAACCTTGAATAATGAAAGGTTTGATAGGTTTTACTCAAAAGTAAGAAGCTTTCGCTCCTTTTATAAGGATTGTGGCACTGAAGCGTACCACAAGGCCCTTTCTTGACAATTACGGGTTGTACACTGTTATGTGTGCACAAGCCATCGACATATATTATCATACATCCAAATTTGTAATGAAAGAACCAATTCAAGGGGTACCAGTAAGTGCAGTGATGTTTCCAGGAGTGCGCAAAGGGCGTTGAAAGCCGGTTATGTTAATCCTGGGTCGATCACCAACATAGCTCTCCAATCGTCTGAACTGATCCCTTCTGAACAACCTTTCATCAATCATGGTGATGATTCGTCTCACATCCCTCCTTTCCTGAGAATTCCAGCGCTTAGGAGACCCAATTTTCTGGCGTATATCCTTCAACCTGTACGCCAATCCGTCCCTAACCAGCTTCAAAGTATGATCCCCGAATTTCTGAAGATCACTACACGCCATTAAGCAGTTTCTTTGAAGTTCACTACGGTAAACAACTCCGAATGGTTTGCTGATGAGCGTATATTGAGATAGCTGATTGATGTCGGGAAGATCAAGCGTTGGAGGAGTGAGGTTGACACGCGTCTGATAAGATTCAACAGCTAGCTGGATATCTTCTACACGTTCTTTGATCACGATGCGTCTAATGAAGATGAGAAGTGACTTGATAAATTCGCGTTGAACTTCAGTCGAGAATTGTCTCATACGACCCTGTACGTTGGCAAGGTACATGTCTTCGATGTCGTTGAGGGACAAATTCTCAAAGTCAGCTTCGGAGAATGCATAGTCCTGTTCATCTTGTCGTTTGACTATGATATTCTTCAAGAAGGTGTAGTCCCACTTAGACTTGAGATCAACGTGTTTGATGGCCACGATGTCCTTAGAACTGTACACTGCGTGTTGAGACTTCTGAACCAGGAAGCTTCTGTAGTAGATTCTTCGGCGTTCAGGCCAATGATGAATCCCATACAATGCATCTCGGTCGTATGCTTGCACGTTTTCAGAAAACAAGCGATTTGCACGTTCCTCGATAGCTATGCAGTTTGAGTAAATAGCCGCTGGGAATGGAAGAGTCAACGATGTAGCGTATTTTCGCGAACCATCGCTACCGTGTAAGAGAAAATCCAGGTCTCTGTTAAAGAAGTATCGGAAGGGAATCCGTGGTTCATCTGCTTGGCCAATGGTCGGTAGGGGTTTGGTCCAATCGGTGTAGTATGGAGGGTTGTCCCTTTGTGTGAAGTCAATGTTTGCTTCCGGATTGAGGCAATCCATGTTGTTAGACATAGCTCGAGCGATGTTCTCAAGATGATATTCGACCTCGAGGGCGCTTTCAAAGCTGTCTTTTAGAAGTTGAAACGTTTCATTCTTGATTCGCTTCAACTCAGATTTCGTCATTTTCTTCACATGGAACTTTTCTTGCAAAAGTTTTGCGTGCTCCAATGTAGAACCGTCTACCAAGTCTTGACCTTCATCAGGGTAGGGAGTTTTATTGACAAGTGTGGAGAACCATTCAAACTCTTCGGTTTTATCATCATCTAACCATGATACGACTTCAGGCTGAGTCGTCTTCTTCTTCTTTTTGGAAGGCCTTGATGATGATTCTGGTTTCTGCACTTGTTTGGGTGAGGTGGGTTGTTGTAGGGGCTCAAGGACCTCTTCATCGTCACCACCCGTATACTCAAAGTAATCACCTGTTTTTTGAGTCATGGGTGGTAACTCGGAATCGTCCCGAGGTTTGTCAGTAGAAGACTGAGGTGGAGGAGACTTTTGTTGAGAAGAAGTCCGTTGTGGAGCACCACTTGATCCTCCGGGACCACCCATTTGATCTTTTGCAAATACTTCAGCCTTGTGTTGATGTCTGAGTCGTTTGACTTTCTTCTTGTACTCAATTTCCGGTGGCTCTTCAACATTTTCACTTTCAGAGCTTTCATCAAATGTCTCAAGTACAGGAGTCTTCCCTTTACTTTTGTCAGCTTGAGGACTTGGAGGTTTTGGAATGTCTGAGACATCTTGTGCAGTTTCAGAGTAATGAATCTCCTCGTCTGATTCTGTTCCTTCAGAACTTTCGTCCAAAAGCTTTCTTGGAGGTTCAGGTGTAGATGATGGAATAGGAGTAGCTTCCTGAGAGGGAACTTTCTTCTTAGGAGTAGGTTTCCTCTTTGGAATAGGTTTCCTCTTTGGAACATTCCTTTGACTATCTGTACTTGTGGCACTTCCAGCACTGCCTCTTCTGGTCCTTCGAGTAGGTGTCCCAGAAGCCTTTTCATCAAGGTGTCCAACTTTACCTTCTTTAACGGCTACCCGATACCTTTTGTACGTTTCCAGCTTTTTGATTTCCTCTGTAAGAAGGTGATCGGGTAATTCAGCTCCCTGTTTCTTCGTAGACGTTTCTTTGATTCTGACAGATAGAATGTGCTCAGTTTGGATGTCATGATTATCTGGGTCATTGATTCTCTTGGGGATATCAGGATGAAGTCCAAGAGCTCTCTGAATCAACAGCTTGGTGTATCTGACACAGGGAATTTTGTTGCCAAGCTTCTTCTGAAACAGCATCATGTCTTCCCAAAGCAGTGCTTCGATTATGATGTCCTTCTTGTTGATCAGAGACCAGAAAATCTGCAGTTCCATGAGCTTGGGATGCTCATATCCACTGTCACAACCCGAGACTGATTTGGTGATGATAATATAGAGTGTCCTCCATGGTTGAGGAATATTCTTCAGCTCCACGTGAGAGTGCTTAGAAATGATTCCTTTAGCTTCATCATAACCAATATCTATCAAGAATCGCAGGTCAGTCTGTTCAGTAGGGGTGGCAAAGAAGTCGGTTGGAGCGATGTCTGGAATGATGAGAACAGCCCGTAAGTCATCAGGAGTGATAGTGACTTACTTGTGATTAAGAGTCACTTTCACAGCATTTTGACCAGGGATCCTCTGCATGGAATCCCAGAATTGTTGAATGTAAACTTCTGGAACTGTGGCAGAGTGTGAGAGCATATTCTGATAAGGATGAGTCTTGAGAATATCCACCGCTATGAGACAAGAAGATTCTGAGCATGTGAGGGTGTCAAAGTCAACCCTAAGGTTGTTCTTTCCAAGCTTTCTCGGATATCCCTCTGGAAAGATATCAGCAATTGTAAGAACATCTGATGCATCCACATTCATTTGTTCAGCCATGTCGTGATCTGAAATAACATTAGCCAAAAGAACCAACATATCGAAAGACATAATGTTAGTCAACAGAAGGTCTTATTGTCTAGTTATTGAATGTACAGTGATAATGATTGTTACGAGTCCTAAGTCACTTGTATGTCCAATAGTCTAATGACGTCGTGAAAAGTTTCATGAGTTAGTTAACTTTAAGTTTTAAAGTTTATGTTATCACTTATTGTTCACAACATATCAAACGATTAAGTTTATTAGTGACATTATTGGATTCGTGATGATATGATTAGTTTATTAACAAGTTTGTACACGTAACAATTCATAATGAAGGTCAATCCAGGCTTAAGCGTAGATTCGGCAAAGTTAAGCGTAAACAGTAGTGAGATACGCGTAGACGAAAGCTTACGCATAGGATCCTAACTTACGCGTAAGAAATGTTACGCGTAGGAAAAGGGGACCTTATGCGTAGAGCTTACGCGTAGGCGTATAAGGACCTTACGCGTAAGGCTTACTCGTAAGAGTAGACCTTATGCGTAGAGGTCACTGTTTACGCATATCCTTCACAGGATACGCGTAGTCCCATTTTAGAACTTTACGCGTAATGGTTATGCGTAGAATTATTCTTGCGCATAACTTGACTACGCGTAGGGTAATCCTTATGCGTAGAGTTGCAAATGACCTTGATTCTGAGTATTAAGCGTAGCAAAGCCTGAAATAAGTTAATCAAGTCATCAACATTAACACAAAACTTCATTTTAACAACATTTTATGGCATGAACATTCATAGGAAGATTATGCGTAAAAGGTCATACGCGTAGGTCAAAACCCTAAGGGTTAAGATTTACGCGTATGAGATTTAACCATGGGATTTGCACCAAACTTTTTCTGGTAGTTCAAGAGTGTTGTGAGAGTCTTTAGACCAAGTATTAACATCTAGTTCATGATGAATCAAAAATACCCAAACTATAGAACATTAAACCCTAATTCCAAATTGTTAATAATTTAGAGTTTCTGGGTGGTTATAGAGCAAGGATATCATCAATTCAACATCATAAGAACATAACCCAACAATCTTTTTGACCAAAACACTTCACATTCGAAAATACCCAAATCGACTCATAAACCCTAATTTTTAAAAACCATTAATTTGTTTTTCTGGGTATGTTTAGGTGATGAAAATGTGTTTATTGATGTAAAAGAAACATTTTGACACAATATTTATAACCACAAACACCCATTCTTGATTGAGTGTTCATACGCTTATGCGTAGAACACTAAATCAAACATAGATTAAAATTTGACCGTTGGTTTTGTATAAGAATCAAAACCTATGTTTGTAAACACGTTAAGATCATAAAACCACTTACAAATTGATGATCCAAAACACAGATTTGTAGAAGGATTATTAGGCGTAGGATTTAAGTTGGTTGGAGTAATAAATGTGAAGTAAATGAGTTAGGTGGGGTGTTTTGTATAAAATAACTTTAAGGTTATGACAGTTTTGGTCCCTCCACCTTTTCCTTTTTCAAACAAAGCCATTTAACTTCCATTTTGGTTACCAAACAAAGGGTTTTAGGAAAGAACCTTGACGACACTCCCCCTCGACTTAAGAAAATATAGAATGGTTATAAATTTAAGTCCGAGGAGTGTTATTGAACCAGAAAATTCACCACCATTTAAAAGAAACAACCGAGATAAGATAACATGCAAGTACACAGATGTTTTGAAACAGTTAAGAGATGATTTTCTCCCCCTCAACACTTGATTGGTAAAATACTGAATTTTGAGAGATGAAAGTGTTGACGGGAAAAAATGTACTTGCCATGTTGTAAGAAAGATAGATTAGAAGAATATTTTTGTTGTTTTATCAGATTTTATAATTTTGTATTTTGTTTTTTGAAAAATTTATTTACAAAGAGAGTTTTGGTGTTTGACAGGTTTTTAAGACTGTTTTAGGAGGTCATCCAATTCCTCTTGAGTCAAACACCTCATACCAATCCGGTGGACCAAATCATTAAACCTAGCGGGAGGCAAGGCTTTGGTGAGAAGATCTGCCAATTGATATTCAGTACCCACAAAGTATAATTCAACGGTACCCTGTTCCACGTGGTCTTTGATGAAATGATAGCGAAGATCGATGTGCTTTGATTTCGAGTGCTGAACTGAGTTGCACGAGATCGCAATGGCGCTCCGATTATCGCAGTACATCGGGATTCTGTCGAATACGTAACCATAGTCTTTGAGTTGTGTTCTCATCCAGATGACTTGAGCACAACATGCGGACATGGCTACATATTCTGCTTTGGTTGATGACAGCGATGTACAGTCCTGCTTCTTTGATTGCCAAGACACCAGTTTATCACCAAGAAATTGTAGAGCTCCTGAAGTACTTTTCCTAGAGTCTAAGCATCCTGCGTGGTCAGCGTCTGAAAAAGCGATTAGTTCAAAACCAGAATCCTTCGGATACCAGATCCCCAAATTAATGGTTCCCTTGATGTATCGGAGGATTCTTTTAGCCTCGGAGAGGTGGGTTTCAGTTGGTCGCGACTGATAACGGGAGCATAGATAAACGGCAAAGACAATATCAGGTCTGCTAGCTGTTAGATACATGAGGGAACCAATAATACTTCGGTATTTGGTAGGGTCAACTAATTTCCCATGTAAATCAGCATCTAGTTTCTTGGTATGAGCCATTGCTGTGGCATAAGTGTCACAGGTTGTCATTCCAAATTTGTTTAACAGTTCAAGGGCATATTTGGCCTGACTCAAGAAAATACCACGGGGTGATTGATGAACTTGCAATCCTATAAAGAATGTAAGTTCACCCATCATGGACATTTCAAAATTTTTCTTCATTAGTTTTGCAAAAGCGATTGAAAACTTTTTATGTGTAGACCCAAAAATGATGTCATCCACGTAAATTTTAACAATTAAGATATGTGCCCCGTGATATTGTATAAAAAGAGTTGGGTCAACCGAACCTTTGGTGAAATTATTAGCAATGAGGAAAGATGATAGCTTATCGTACCATGCCCGAGGGGCTTGTTTTAGACCATAAAGAGCTTTGTTCAGTTTGTAGACATGGTTCGGGCACTCTGGATCAACGAATCCTTCGGGTTGGCTGACATAAACCGTTTCTTTCAGTTGTCCGTTGAGAAACGCAGTTTTGACATCCATTTAAAAGACCGTCATATTCATATGATCCGCGAACGCAAGAAATATCCGAACAGCCTCAAGACGAGCAACCGGAGCAAAAGATTCTTCAAAGTCTATTCCCTCTTCCTGACGATAACCCTTAGCAACTAGACGTGACTTGTTTCGGATGACGTTCCCTTCAGCATCCAATTTGTTTTTCCAAATCCATTTTAGACCAATGACGTAGACCCCTGTTGGTCTTTCAACCAGTTCCCATACTTCAAGACGTTTGAATTGGTTGAGTTCTTCCTGCATGGATTCAATCCAGTTGTCTTTTTTCATTGCGTCTTAAATGTTTTTAGGCTCAGATTGGCAGACAGTGAGTGCATAAATGCAATGTTCACCATCTGTGTGAAGACGTTGTCTCGTAACGACTGGTTGATTCGGGTTGCCAATAATGTTAGCCAGAGGATGGTCTTTTGTCCATCGGTGTGTAGAGGGTTGATGTTGGTATACATTGTGCATATTATGAGGATTCAAATGGTTTGTTGAAGATTCCGCGACATCTGGTGCAACAGTCTCATTAGCAAACGGGTTGAAGAACGCATTTGGATCAAAATCTGCAGGTGGGGGTACTTCATTCAGAATATCATCAGCTGGTTCATCATTGTTGGAAGCGGTGTGTTCAACTGTTGTGTTGGAGTCAACTGGTGTCGGTGCATCTTCAACAGTAGTTGTTGTAGCAGGTGTATCAGGTATAGGAATATGATCAGGTTGTGCAGCGGAAACAGCGGATACGCCTGGAGCACGTTCATCAATATCGTCACAGAACAGAGGAGCAAATAACCTTTCCATTTGTTGACGAGTTAGCTGGGGGCTTTGTTCAGCTGATGATGGGGGTTGAGGGAAGTTTAAACAGTTGTGACCGGGTTCTAAGCTGTTATACTCAAAAGCCATCTCCGTGAGTTCATCAAAATGAGCATGAATCGTTTCCATTACCTCCTTAGTTCGACGATTCCAGATTCGGAAACCTTTAGAATTGTCACAGTATCCAATAAAGACTCCAATATCAGCTTTAGCTTTGAGCTTTCCAAAATCATCACGATCATTATTCGGATAGCAGAGGGATCCAAATACATGAAAGTGTTTGAGATTCGGTTTGTAGTTGTGGACAAGCTCGAAAGGTGTTTTGTTGTGGCGTTTTGTGATCATAGAACGGTTTTGAGTATAGCATGCAGTAGATATAGCTTCTGCCCATAAGTAATCTGGAAGTTTAGCATTGATTAACATTGTTCTTGCAGCTTCCACTAACGTTCGGTTTCGTCTTTCAACAACTCCGTTTTGTTCAGGTGTACGTGCAATAGATGTTTGATGCTGAATTCCCACTTTCTCATAGAATTCACGAAGGGTTTTGTTAACAAATTCAGTTCCTTTGTCTGTTCTGATGAGCCTGACGGTGTTGCGGAGCTGAACCTGTATTTTTGTGAGAAAGGTGATGATCATTTGTGGATCTTGGTCTTTGCTTCGAAGAAAGTAGACCCAAGTCCATCGTGAGTAGTCATCAACAATTACTAAGATGTAGCGTTTGCCATTGATCGTTTGCACACGCATTGGGCCACACAAATGCATGTGAAGAAGGTGAAGCACATGCTGAGAGCTGTGTTCCACCTTTGAAGGAAAATGAGCACGAGTGCTTTTCCCTTGTTCACAGGCTGAGCAAAGGTGATCTTTTGAATACCGGAATCGTGGGAGTCCTTCAACTAGTTTGTGTCGAGCAAGGTTGGTGATGGTTTGAAAGTTTAGATGTGAGAGACGACGGTGCCATAGCCAGGATTTTGTAGATGTTGCCTTTGAAAGTAAGCAGATGGGAGAGGAAGCAACCATGTCTTGCATAGAGATAGTGTAAAGACTAGAATTACGCGAGCCAGACATAAGGTCATTTCCTTGTAGATCACGAATGAAACAAGTTTTCTCCCTGAAAGCAACCTCCAAATCTCCATCACAAAATTGACCTACTGAAAACAGATTGTGACCGAGGCCTTCCACATAGTAAACCCTGCTGATTTCGATGTTCCCATTGACATAATCTCCGTAGCCCATGATAGCTGCGAAGTGATCGTTCCCGAACCTGACAGTGCCAATGAACTTTGCAATAAAGTTTGATAACAGTTTAAGGTTGCCTGTCATGTGTCGGGAACATCCGCTATCAACAATCCATAGAATGATCTGTATCACCTGCATTACACACAGACGACACAGATGGAATAGAAGTAGATGTGGAACCCGAAATGTTAGAGGGTTCCGAAGCAGGTGTATTAGACATACACACATTAATAATTTTAGGCATCCATTTAAATCCTAGTGTGTTATATATCCATTTCTGCCATCTATAACTACTCTTTGCTTTAGTCTTAGTGAATGCACTAGGTGGTACTACATTCTTAGGAGGTGAAACGGGAGCTACAGTGACAACAATGTTCGCCTTAGAATCTAAAGAAGGCGGTCTACCAAGCACAGACTTAGAATGATTAGTGGGCCTAGAGGTATTCCGATTCTTAGGATTCCGTAAATGAGAGATTATAGCTTTAGCAACACATTT
Source organism: Chrysanthemum seticuspe (assembly GCA_019973895.1). Lineage (NCBI taxonomy): Eukaryota > Viridiplantae > Streptophyta > Magnoliopsida > Asterales > Asteraceae > Chrysanthemum > Chrysanthemum seticuspe. The sequence continues at coordinate 130,786,301 of BPTQ01000002.1, forward strand.
GTCATGACAATCAGAATTCATACTCTTCCGACAAATAACACAAGGTGCATCAGACTGAATATCAAAAGTACTTAACGGTTTAGCATTCATTACATCACTATTTCTATTACATTTGCCAGACGCAACATCTATAGTGGAAGAAACATGAGTCTTATTCATAGTCCTAGGGTGTTCTTCTACTTTGGCATTCCTTATTCATCTTTTCTTAGGTCGCAACTTCCTATTCTTCGATTGAGTGCCCCTAGGCTGTGAAGTGCGGACGTTTGGAAAAGACGCAACTCTTCCTGTTTCAGTAGAGGGAAACATGTTAGCAACTTGTGATTTGGCAGTAGGTATTCTAGCTTCACGATTACTAAGTGTGACTGGTGCTAATCTCTTAATCACGGTAGGCGAAAGTTGTTCATACTTTCCTAACATTTCTCTTAACTTAGAGATTGTGTGAATCAAATCTTGATTTTCAGAACGAATATTACCAGCAAAATTCTTGACTTCTCTAGTGTGAGCAAGATAGTGATCAAGTTCGTTAGTTGCTTCATGACGAGTCTTATTGAGTAAATCAAATATGACACCATATTCCTGTTTAACTTTTACAAGTTCTTGTTCATATTTAGAAATTTGACTTTTCAAAGACACGTTTTGATCATCCAGTTGCTCAATTTTAGGATCAGAAGATTTTGCACTCAACTGAGCGATTTTCTTTTGAAAACTAAGTTGATGATTGTGAATATCTTTTTCACACCAATGAAGACGACGTTTTGCATTGTAAATTTCGTTGAGTAATCGTTTATTTTCAGCTTTTAAAGACTCGATCTGAAGCACATTATCGGTGTTCTCAACAGTTACAACATTTTCAACAGTATCATCAGAGATATAATCAGATGCATATGGCAAAGAATGAAACAACACAGCATTATGGACATCAGCACAGATAAGGTCTTCCAAGAGTCGATCAACATCTTTTCTCAAAAGTTTCTTTTTACGTTTAGTATTAGAAATAGATGTTTCTGTTTTCTCGAAAACGACCTTCATAGTTCCAAGTTCCTTATGAAAATCCCGTTCCCAGGCTAATGCACAACTTTTGAAGTTTTTAAAATTAGGTAAAAGATTTTTCTGAAAAATGTCTCTTTGTTCTCGCGCCAGAGGCGATTGAAAGTGTTCAATTTTGATTTCGGAACGATATTCTATCTCATGTTGTAAAATTTTGAGGTCAGCCATGAAAATGTCAAAATATCTAAGAATATTTCGATTTTCAGGTTTTGAGTTTACTTCACTAATTGAAGGTAACGGACCATAAGTTTGTGCATAATCTGTTTTGGGATTAACATTAGAAGACTCAGGTGTTTTGATGATAACCCTTGGTGTGTTAGAAGAATCCGTTGGTGTGACGAAAGTGACCGCGTTTTTATAATTAAAAGGTTTGTTGTAAACAACGTTTTTTAATTTTGATCGACTCTCGTCTTCTGCATCTAATTCCTCTTGACGATGATATTTAACAACACTCATAACAGTATTATCAATTTTGTATTCTGCACTGGAAACTTCAGGAGTTGGTTTGAATGTTTTTAGTGAAAGCTTTGGTTTGTAATCAGCTAGATTTTTTCCATATCCTTTTGGATTGGGTTTTAAGGTAAACTTTTCAATAGCTGTTACTGATTCACCATGTTTGTAAACAACAGTTTTAAACTCTTTAAGTTTGTTTTGCAAGCCGATAATTTCTTCAAGAAGGTCATCTACCCGATTCGTTGAATGCTTTTTGTATGCGGAGAACTGTTTTTGACAAGTTAACAACTCAGCCTTAGCTTTTTGATTTTCCAAGGTGAGAGTGTTAATTTGCTTTTTATGTTCGTGTTTCAGTTGTTCTATTTCAGACAACAAAGCATTTTTCGAAGCGGCTAGGTCACGCATCTGTCTCTCTAAATATTTTTCGTTTTGATGAGATTTTGCAAAAGCGGCTTCAAAACCTTTTTCACGGTTTTCTTGAGTTTTGAAAAAGTTGAGTTTCATTTGTAAACATTCAAAATCCTTGGTTAGCAGTGCATTTTTACTTTTTAAGATCTGATTTAATGCAACACATTCAGCAATTTGGGTTTGTTGGTCTTTAAGTAACAGAACAAGATTTGGATGAGGCAAAGGTTCAGCGTGTTCAACGTGAGTCACAACTTGATCATTATTGAGATCCTCAAGTATAACCACGGAGTCAATTTGATTATCAAGGGAAACCATAAGGTCATCTGGATCATCAAATGTAACTACGGGGTTTATTTGAAAATCGTCAGAATGAGATGTAGATGACTCATTTTGAACATTCTGAGTCGTGCCGGATTCAGATATTGATGGAGATATTAGTTCAGATATGATGATGGTTTGTTCGGGTACCTGAGACAAGCCATCAGTGTCATACACTAGGCCTGTTTCACTCATGTCTAACTCTTGCATATTAGCCATCAACATAACAGCTGCATTGGCCTGCAAGTCCTCCATATCATCATCTGAGTCTGCATCTGCCATAAAGCTCTGTTCTTTGTCTGTGAGAGATCCACCAGCTTCATCTTTAAGAGCCAAAAGTAAGGCCTCTTTGAAATAAGCACTGCCCCTAGTCCTCGGCTTTGGGCATGCATTAGCCAGGTGTCCCTTCTCATTGCAGTTGTAGCATCTAAGACCATTTAACCGATTTTGAGCATTTCCCTGTTCCACCACTTGAGCTCTGTTGTTATTCCTACCCACAACATTAAACCCTTGACCATCGCCCATCTGACGACCATAATCACGATTCTGAACTTCAACTCGTCCATTGTTCACAACAGCTTGAGTCCGTGTGTTAGATGAGGAATGAATACGATTGTTGGATTTGTTGGTGTAACGGCCAAAAGCATTAGCAATCATAACAAATCCTTGTTGCAATGCTTCGAACGGATCGATTTCCTCAGTCGCTTCACTGACATATGCTTGAGCATTGTTGTTGTTGTATGGAACCAATTGATTTTGTTGAGGTTGTTGCTGTGAAGGTGTAGTTGAAGCAGTTGGTTGAGTTGCTGGTTGAGAGGGATAATTCTGTTGAGCATACAAGGCAAGTTGTTGATTTTCCGGATGTGACTGTGTAGCAATTTGAGCACGGAGAATCCTTTCCCGATCAACTTCCTTTTCATGAGGCTTCAAGTAATCGTACAACAATCCATAAGTAGAATGATGCATATTCTTCGCTTGACGGAGAAAAATGACATACTTCTCCCATTCAGGACCAAGACTACTCAGGAACTTAGTATTCACTGCAATTCTTGGCATGATGATGTTGTGTTTATCCAAATCATTGATGATGTCTGAAAATCGATGATGATAGGACTCTAGTGTCTCTCTAGGTTCAATCATGAAGTGTTCATAAGCCAAGTAAATTTTGAATTCCAAATCCTCCTGATTGAGTACAGATCCTTCCATAAGAAGACGAATATGATCCCACATTTTTTGTGCAGTCTTTCGAGCATCGACACTACGAAGAATTGGGTTTGGTAATCCTAAGAAGATGTATTCCATTGCAAGTTCATCTGCTTCATAGTGTAGAAGTTCTTGAGGATTCAAGTCTGCAACAGTAGCAATGTTCGTTTGTTCATTTCTTGGTGGAACAGCAGTTGGATCTCCGGGTACAATGACAGTAGGCATCTCAAATGGACCTTCCAAGATAACCTTCTTTAAGAACTTTCCATGTGGCTTCTTCAGATCACAAAACCTAAAGAACCTTATCACCCATTGATCATAGTTGCCTGGAGTTAGCATTGGAGGTCTATCAAGTGATCCAGCCTCATGAATTGATTGTTGGCTGCTTAAAGCTTCACACATCTTTGCAAACCAAGTGGGTTCCTTCATAGTGTTCCTTGATGGATGTTGATTGAAATCATTTGTGTAGGGTTGAACTTGAAGGCTTGGTGGTGTTTGAACCATTTGTGGTGGTGGAATTGCACCAATTTGTGGATTATGTTGTTGATTAAATTATTGTTGATAAATAGCTTGTTGTTGATTCCATTGTTGATGTTGTAGAGTTAATTGTTGTTGTTGTTGATGATTATAAGTGTGAGGGAAATAGTTAGAGTATGGTGGTTGAGACATGTTGATAAACTTGTGTATTAAAAATGGATCTTTGTAGTCGAATGAACCTTTGTTGATGAAGTGTCCTTAGGCGTAGAAAAGACAAGAACCAAGTAGCACTTATGCGTAAAAACACCAAAGTTACGCGTAACAATGAGAAGTTACGCGTAGGATTTAGCTTACGCGTAAGTAGGAAAAGCACTAAAGTTAGGCGTAGACAAAAGTTAGGCGTAGAAAGTTAGGCGTAGGATTTTCTTATGCGTAAGACTAGGCTTAGGCGTAGGAAAAATCTTAGGTGTAGGATTTCTACGCGTAAGCTTATGCTTATGCGTAATTTTAGGGTTTTTGCCCAAATGATCTTTTACACTATCACAGTGCAAAAGATATCCAAAGTCGACGTATTTTCAGACTTATCCAAGTAAGAAAACACGGAATAAACCAGGAAAATGAAGATCAAACCAAGGAAGCACTTACGCGTAGTTTTAGGGTTTTACTACGCGTAGCAATGCTCAAAATTTTGATTCTGTCCAAAAGTGTTTCTAAACCAGTTTTTGTGTGCTAAAATAGCTTCAATAACACCAAAATACACAAAAGTGTGAAACTTGATGAACCAAAGCCTCTAAAACAGTTAAGCGTAGAATGAAACCTATGTTCAAAAACTCGATCAAAAACAACTATCCACGCATAAAGTTTGAAACTTTTTGCCAAAAACAAGTATTTTAACACCTTAAAACGTTGAAAGTACAAGAATCTTGGATTCAAAAGTGGAAAAAATACGTTTTTAAGCGAACCAAAGTATCATGGTGCGTTTTAGGCGTAGGACCGAAACCCACTTAAAAAACAAACACGATTCACCCAACTAGTAGGCGATTGATACCACTGTTAGGTCACTAGTTTTACAAACACAAGTAATATAGAAAGAGATAGAGGCGGTTGAACAATAAACAAACACACACACACGTATGACTTAGACGGTTTGGCGTAGAGATGTGAGTGAAAGGATAAATTGAACAACCAACCCTCAAATGAGGGTTTACAAGAGTATTTATAGGAGGAAAGCTAGGGCAACACTCCTAGTTTCCATCCTTTCTTATATGGGCTTGGGCCAAAGCTCATGGGCCTTCTACATAAGCTTAAGGCTAATAACAAACATAAAGGCCATAATAAAGCTAACTATTACATATTAATTACTAACACTTGATTATGGTCTAGGAGTGATTCCAACAAAGACCCAGAGGAAGATCCAGAGGAAGACCCAGAGGATGAGTCTGCAGAGTCTATGCCAGTTGAGGGTATTCCTGGACATGTAGGTACAGATGTAGACATGGATACATAGATTGAGCAGAGGGACAGTCTAGAGATTGTTCAGAGTATCCATGAGTTGGGACAGAGTTCTAGGATGGCTCAGGTGATAAGTGAAGATATGGATATTGATGTGCCGATGGGGCTAGGACAGAGAGCTGCCTTGCTTCGCAGTCAGGATGAGGGTAATGAGGTTTTGTAGAGAGATGTTGATTGTCTGATCAGTACCATACCACACGTTGCTAGTCCGGATTACACTCCATCATCTCCATCATTTATACCATCTACTTTGGACATGGAGCGTCTTGCTCACTCTACTGGTCAGATTGAGACTTTTGTGACGGCAGCACCAAGTGATGCACAGCCCGTGCCAGATCCACCAGTGTCCTTAGATGGTGAGGAATTGACTCTCACTAAGAGGGTACTCATCCAACTGGACTCCCATGAGACCTTACTTGGAGTCCATACAGATCAGTTAGAGAGGATTCAGCCAGCACGCTTACATGCTTACGAGCAGCATGTTGAGACTCTCGATCGCACTACATGTGTGATATTTGAGAGCATTGAGATGGAGAGACGAGAACGTATTCGGTTGAAGTTTGGGTTTGAGTCTCACTGTGAGGAGATTCGAGAGCTAGATAGCATATCGAGGGCATTGGGCAGAGGACACGCCAGATTACATGGCAGACTTGAGGAGTTAGAGAGGACCCAGTGGATTGCCCGGGATACCGCTAAAGCTGAGTGGCAGAGGACCTCGGATTTGGAGTCTATGTTAGCCGCCCAGATGAGGCGTATTGTGAGCTTGGAGACTACTCAGCGAGAGCTTGTTGCTAGCATTGAGCGTTTGCGCGCAGAGCGCACTCATCCTTAGATCCTTGTTGTATGTTGTAATACACTAAACTGGATTATGACAGTTAGTGTTTGATATGGCTCTTGTATTTTAGCTTGTATTTTGTGCACCTTGTAACCGAAAGTTCTATCTATGACAAGTTTGATTTCCTATCCAATTGTCCTTCTTTCATAATCTGTTCATGTGTTCCATCTATGATGTTTGCACTACTACCTGGTACTTACCTTGTTTAAAAGGTTCTATATCTCATCACCTTTCTTAATGCAGAAAATTCCACCAAGAAGAAGATCAAACAGGACCAACCTTGGTGGAGCTTCAAATGCTCCTATCCCAGCGAGGGTCACTCGCAATCAAACTACAAACACTGCTACCCCAGCAACGGTCACACATGATCAAACTGCTGATGCCCCTACTCTAGCTAGGGCTACACCCAATCAACCTACCATGAATCAAGCGATGATAGACCAACTGGTCAATGAGCGAGTGAATGCAGTTCTAGCTGCGGCAAATCACTCATCTACTGAAGCTGGAACCTCAAGACCAGCCACTCATAGCCGCAATTGTACTTACCAGGATTTTCGCAAAACCATGACTAGAGGTTTTAGTAGAACTGAAGGAGCTGTTGGTCTAACCAGGTAGATTGAGAAACCTGATACTGTATTTCGAATCTATAATTGTGAAGAAGAAGCCAAGGTTAAGTACGCATCCTTTACTTTCACGGATGTTGCTCTAACCTGGTGGAACAACTACTTGAAGTCCGCAAGCATTGATGTTGCTTATGCCATGCTGTGGGAAAACTTCAAAGAAATGGTGCTTCGAAAGTATTGCCCTCGCAACGAGATAAAGAAGTTGGAACATGAGTTTTGGAACCTCAAGGTTCAGGGCACTAACATGGCTGCCTACAATCAGCGCTTTCAGGAATTGGCTTTACTATGCCCTGAGATGGTTCAAAATGAAACTCGACTACTAGAAAGGTACATCGGGGGACTGCCCCCATCCATCAAAGGAAACGTCACCACTTCTAAGGCTGCTAATCTCCATGAGACTATTGAAGTGGCCAATAAACTTATGGATCAAGTGATCGAGGATGCCTTGGAAAAAGTGGTCGACAATAAGTGAAAATGGGATGATCACTCCCGAAGCTACAACGACCATGGGAATCACAGCAACAACAGTGGAAACCACAACAACCAGAAAAAAGGAAAAAAGGGACTGCGCCATTGTGCAATAGGTGCACACTGCACCACAAAGGACAGTGTACGGTCAGATGCCACAATTGTCAGAAGGTCAGACCCTTGACTAGGAACTGCATATCCAAATCTTTGGCGACAGTTCAAAGAGCACCAGTTCAGGACCCTAAGGCTGCTATAACTTGCATTGGTTGTGGTGAAAAGGGGCATTATAAGAATGAATGCCGAAAACCCAGAAACCAAGGCAACGTAGGAAATCAAGGTAACCGAAGTAACCAAGGAAACCAAGGAAGCTATGGAAATGACAGGATTCAGGGAAATGTTGGACAACAAGATACCCAAGGAAATGGTGGAGGAGCTCGTGGAAGGGTCTATGCAGTGACCAAAGTGGAGGCTCAGGAGGACCCGAATGTCGTGACGGGTACGTTCCTTATAAATAACCGTTATGCATCCATATTGTTTGATACGGGAGCGGATAGGAGTTTTATTTCTAATGCATTTAGTCCACTACTCGATATTGCTCCGACTACTTTAGACAATGCATACAATGTGGAACTAGCTAATGGTAATGTAGAAAGGGTAGATACCTTCATAAGAGGTTGCACTCTAAACCTGTTGAACCACCCATTCAACATCGATCTTATGCCAGTAGAACTGGGCAGTTTCGATGTTATCATTGGGATGGATTGGTTGTCAAATACCATGCCGCCATCATTTGCGACGAGAAGCTCGTCCGACTACCCTATGGAAATGAAGTCCTAACTATAGAAGGAGACAAAAGTGATAGAAGAAGTGCGTCAAGACTAAACATCATTTCCTGCACTAAGGTGTTAAAGTGTATCGAGGAAGGATGTCATCTCTTCCTAGCCCAAGTCACTGGGAAGGAAGAAATGAAAACAGAAGAAAAACGTCCGGAGGACGTGCCAATAGTGAGAGAATTTCCAGAAGTCTTTCCTGAAGACTTACCGAGATTTCCGCCAGCCCGACAGGTCGAATTTCGAATCGATTTAGTGCTAGTGTCACTCCTGTGGCAAGGGCACCTTATCGACTAACTCCAACAAAACTACAGGAGCTATCAAACCAATTATCGGAACTTGCGGAAAAAGGGTTCATCAGACCGAGTTCTTCACTATGGGGAGCACCGGTTCTATTCGTCAAGAAGAAGGATGGAACTTTCAGAATGTGCATCGACTACCGCGAGTTGAATAAACTGACCATTAAGAACCTTTACCCACTCCCAAGGATCGATGACTTATTCGACCAACTTCAAAGTTCAAGCGTTTATTAAAAAATTGACCTAAGGTCAGGATACCATCAACTAAGAGTTCGGGAAGAAGATATTCCCAAGACTGCCTTCAGAACTCGTTATGGACATTATGAGTTCCAAGTCATGCCTTTTGGGTTGACCAACGCACCAGCTGTGTTCATGGACCTCATGAACCGAGTGTGCAAACCATATCTGGACAAATTCGTAATTGTCTTCATTGACGACATCTTGATTTATTCCAAGAGCGTGAAAGAACACGAAGAACATCTTAGGTTAATCTTGGAATTGCTAAAGAGGGAGGAACTGTATGCTAAGTTCTCGAAGTGTGAGTTTTGGATATCAACTGTGCAATTTCTGGGTCATGTAATTGACAGTCAGGGTATTCATGTAGATCCCGCAAAAAGGATTAGGCGACACCCACAACACCTACTAAAATACGCCAATTCTTAGGACTTGCTGGATACTACAAAAGATTTATCGAAGGATTCTCAAAGATAGCAAAGTCTTTAACCAAACTAACCTAGAAAAACGTTAATTTTTACTGGGGAGAAAAAGAAGAAGAAGCTTTTAAACTCCTTAAGGAAAAGTTGTGTAGTGAACCTATCTTGGCCCTACCCGAGGGTAGTGAAGACTTTGTTGTTTATTGCGACGCTTCACACAAGGGGCTAGGAGCGGTGTTAATGCAAAGGGAGAAGGTAATAGCATATGCCTCTCGCCAGTTAAAAACCCATGAGAAGAATTACACAACACACGACCTGGAATTATGATCGGTTGTGTTCGCACTCAGAATTTGGAGACATTATTTGTATGGTACAAAGTGTATCGTGTACACCGATCACAAAAGCCTACAACACATTTTGGACTAAAAAGAACTGAACATGAGGCAACGCCGATGGTTGGAATTGCTCAGCGACTACGACTTTGAAATTCGTTACCACCCGGGTAAGGAAAATGTAGTTGCTGATGCTCTCAGTAGAAAAGAGCAACCGAAAACCCTTAGAGTCAGATCTTTGGGTATGACAATCAATTCACCTCTTCCATCCAAGATTCTTGAAGCTCAATCGGAAGCGCTCAAAGAAGAGAATCGCCCAAATGAGAACCTTTACGGGATGCCAGAAAGTGAGAATGGATTCGTAAAAAGGTCGGATGGAATCTTGTGTTTTAAGGATCAGACTTGATTCCATGTTATGGAAGAACTCGTGATATCATTATGCACAAATCCCACAAATCAAAATACTCCATACATCCAGGGTCGGACAAAATGTATCTAGATCTGAAGAAATTGTACTGGTGGCCAAACATGAAGGCCTATATTGCGACATATGTTAGCCAATGTTTAACCTGCTCAAAAGTCAAAGCCGAGCACCAGAGACCCTCAGGTCTATTGGTGCAACCCAAAATTTCTGAATGGAAATGGGAACGCATAACGATGGACTTTATTACCAAGCTACCAAAGACCTTCGGTGGCTACGACACTATTTGGGTAATAGTTGATCGTCTCACCAAGTCAACCCATTTTCTACCGATAAAGGAAAATGACAGTATGAACAAACTTGCACGATTGTACTTGAAGGAAATCATCGCACGCCATGGAGTCCCAATCTCCATTATCTTAGATAGAGATAGCCGCTTCACTTCAAATTTCTGGAATTCACTTCAAGATGCTTTAGGATCTAACCTGTACATGAGCACCGCTTACCATCCTCAAACTGATGGACAAAGCGAAAGGACCATTCAAACTCTGGAGGATATGCTAAGAGCATTTGTGATAGATTTTGGAAATGGCTGGGATAGACATTTGCAGTTAGCCGAATTCTCTTACAACAACAGGTATCACACAAGCATCAAAGCTGCACCATATGAAGCACTCTACGGTCGGAAGTGCAGATCGCTCGTGTGTTGGGCCGAAGTCGGAGAAATTCAACTTACTGGTCCGGAACTAATTCAAGAGACTACTAAGAAGATTGTGCTACTCAAAAACCAACTGCAAGCAGCTCGTGATCGTCTAAAGAGCTACGTGGACAAGAGAAGAAAGCCACTTGAATTTCAAGGGGGAGATAAAGTCATGCTAAAAGTCTCGCCATGGAAAGGCGTAATTCGTTTTAGAAAACGTGGAAAGTTGAATCCTCGTTACATTGGACCTTTCAAAATTCTCGCAAGAATCGGGCTGGTAGCTTACCGACTCGAGTTACCACAAGAACTCAACTCTATGCATAACTTGTTTCCCGTATGCAACTTGAAGAAATGTCTTTCTGACGAAACTCTTGCCATTCCGTTGGAAGAAATCCAAATCGACGAAAGATTGAACTTCATCGAGGAACCCATTGAGATCATGGATCGAGAAATCAAACGGCTTAAGCAAAGCCGCATCCCTATTGTTAAAGTCCGTTCGAACTCTTAAATAGGTCTAAAATACACGTGGGAACGTGAAGATGAGTTAAGGCGTAAATACCCACATCTTCTCACAACTTCAGCAAGTAACTCTAACTGAAAACCGAGGAAGGTTTTCCTTTTAAGGCGGGGAGGATGTGACACACGGTAATTTTTCATTTATTATTAAATAATAAATGGTAATTTATCATTACTAAGCATATTACATTAAGAAGACATTGGCTTACCTGACCATTTTGAGTGGATAACTCATATACAGTAGCATACTGTATAACCTATTGCACTTGTAATTTAATTAGAGAATTGTGATATTATAGTCTCTAAAAATTTTCTAATGATTAAATTGTATGACGAGAGGTTATCTCATTATTCCCAGCACCGCCGCGTACCGACACCATGTTAAGGGCAAAGTAAAAAGATAGTAACACCCCGGAAATGAAAACATTATAAGTGTAATACAATTTCAGAAATCTATTCATAAAGTGTTTCAGCATAAAATTCATCGAACCATAAAAATACGATCACAGTATAATTTCGTGAGACACTAAGTACATAACACAATTAAATGTACTACTTACAATATTTGTCAACTAACCATTTACCAATATTTATAATACCCAATACATTAAAATACTACTTACATACTTATGAAAATAATACATCAAATGATATCTAAAATAATACCCTACCAAATTACTTTGATACTTTATTTTCTTTCCCCTATTTGTCTTCACCTCACACGTGCCCATCTCACGACAAAAGACAGGAAGAAAGCCATATTCCTCCTATCTCTACCTGCTCCTATCTCATCGCCTAGGTCAAAGAAGAGGAAAACCAATTGGGAAAATATTAGACTATCTTTACCTTCCCCATCTCAACACCTTCTTCCTCCAGGAAATAAATTGTCTCCCTTCTTTTTCTTTCTCTGCTGCCGCTCACAATTCCAATCGAGACCCAACAAGAATGAAGCATAAATCACTTTCATCAATCCCTTTTACCCACCCTAATGGGCTATGAAGCTAATGACTTCTAGAGGTCATCTCCATCTTCCCAAGGTCAACACGCGTGAAAAGGATAAAGACAAGAGAGATGGTGATATTTGCTGAAAATGGTTACCTTCTCATCTTCCAAGATTGGAAAGCTTAGTCAAAGACCACTCCTCCTCTTTTCTTTTATTCCTATCGAGGCAACCTAGGAGAGTAACACACCTCAAATCTCATCATTCTCGGATAAACCGTAAACCATTCACTGCTATGAAAACCTTTATCAATACTTGCTCCTCATTGTTTCCATGGTTGGATGAACTTGATGGAAACATACCGAAAACAATATTGGGCCACAGCCCAGCCCACTCAAGGGAAGTATTAATAATTCTTATGGGCCTAAACCCATCCTAGTACCCAGGTTGTCGAACTACAGCCCACTTGAACAACAAGGGTGTTTGTTTGGGCGTTAGACGGGTCAACAAATAAAACTCGAGGTCTAAAATCGGAAGTCAAATAAAACTAAACTTGTTTCCCGCATATTCATAACCTTTCACTTCGTTATATGCCGTCATGAAATCAAGTGGCAAATTCTTAATTCAAGTCAACCTAAATAGAGAAACAAGTGTTAAAAGCATAAGTTACTTAATAAGTTTCATATCAAAGTATTAAACAACAATGTGTTCGGGTAGACGCATTTATGCTAAGTAAGATTTTTAGACATTAAATTCCAATGCTAAGAACCAATTTTCGACAAATAAATATTGTCTAACTATATTATTTTAACATATAATAAATTTGAAAGTTTTCAAATTTAAAATGAGTATACTCTAAAGCAAGAGACATTAGAAGGTAAATCAACTTTGTTTGATTTGACAATACAATTATGTGTCAAATTAAATAAGTATATATACACATGTATATACTTACTAGTAAAACCTTACGGATATTTTACCAACAAATTTTGGTCTTAGCGCCATAACAAAAACAATATTAATTTAACCAATTTAAGTAAGTCTTAACTAAAAAGAAAAACTAAATCTTTGCCCTACTTATCTAGGTCGCGTATCGGTGCAGCTCCACAACACTCATTAAATCCCACCTTTGGACTACTTATTGCTAAGGTGTGTTTATAGCCTCACTTTTACTTGATAAATTATTTTATACATTTTGGGTTGAGAAAATATGAAAAACCTTTTTATGGACCTGAACTATTGCATGATTACTATTACGTGGTTTAGCCTAAGCCCTTATGTCCCTAGAAATGCCACATTCATGAACCGTCAGTTCCCTGTTGGGAAGCGCGAATGTTATAAATAGATCTATTGAGGGTGACTCTTCCGTTCGGTTGGCCATACTTAGGCCAAGGCGAAACGTATACCATGTCGGAATCGAGTGTAAAGGGACAAAACACTCGCATTGGGTCCCATAAATTGTATGACTTCATTTTGCATATAGAAATTGTCGTTGCATCGGTTGCATGAACTTAGTGCTAGCGTAATAGACTTTCATTCATACATCATTATATTAGTTGTAATGATTATATGCCTTTGATTATGGTCTATACTTACTTTTTTAATTATAAACCTATGAACTCACCAGCTTTTAGCTGACCTTTTTAGCATATTTTCTCAGGTGTTTGATTTGATATCTTGGTTCAAGGCAAGGAGTGGCAATGGTCGTAGTTATCTTTAAAGAAGTGTTTTAACACATATCTATGTTTTATTTGGGACCACAAAACTTATGGGTTGTGCCCTTTTATTTGAACAAGGTTTGTAAAACAATGTTTTTAAAACAATTTTATGAAATTAAACGGAGTATGTATTCTGTTCTTTATTACTTGTGTTATGATCTCCGATTTAGTAGCACCCCATGACCCGTATGCTTCCGCTAAACCAGATTTGGGGGTGTTACACATAACAAGGCACCCCGAAGGTGGCTCCACTCGGTTTGTCACAATCGACCACATCGTGGTCGTCAAGGACTCGTAAGAATCATGTGGGTTAACGTTTAGCTTACTTGTGTTTTGCATTTTTGATTTGGCTTCTTGGCGTCAAAACTACTCCCACAAAAGTGAGCTTGATGTTGGTTACCTCCTTGCGTCAAAAATAAAACCACAACATCAATTTTATCCAAGCTGCGTTGGGTTAGAAGGGTGTATGGGCCTCAAGCCCAGTCATGATTTAAGGGTGCGTTCAGTTATGCTGTGCAACAGGCCCAGCCCAAAACAATTAAATAAGAAGTGTGTGTGTAACGTTTGGCCCGAAGCCCAGTTCTGTAAGGGACCGTTTTGTTTTAACAGGCCACCCGGGGCGTTGGAGTCCGTATTATCTCGAGTTTTTCCTCGACTCAATTCCATTTCGTTCAACTCGTCTTCGTCTTGTTAAACTCATCCACACTCTATGGTTTTCACCAAGGCATACAATATATCGTTAGTGTTATTATTAACATGAGACACGAAATGAATAATGAACGTAAGAAAAGTTTGGAAAACAGGTTATTTAAAATGAGTTTAGTTTCACTACTCGCGGCTAAATTAGAAAGTTTTTACACTTCTAATTATTATCGATATAAACTTGTAAACATTTGATTTCAAATATTAACTCGGATATTTAAACTTGATCAAATTTATTATAGAAACTTTTGACAATAGTCACCGCAAACCAAATGAGGTTAAACACCCGAGTCATGCCCAATTTTCGACAAATATATCTATTGTAACATATTATATTTTTACGATAACACCTAGCAAGATTTCATCAAAATTTACATTGAATTTTCTAATTACAAGTTGTATTTAAATTAAGTTAATGCTCAATTATTCTTTTAAAATAAATACATTTATTTTTACAACATTAGTGACTTAATATATATATACATATACATATATATATATATATATATATATATATATATATATATATATATATATATATATATATATATATATATATATATATATATATATATAGTGAGGATCATGTGCGGATTTTTAACTTTAGTGCGGACGTACGGACAGACCTGGACCGCCCATTCCAGATCTGATCTTGACTTTTTGTAAAAAAGTCAAGATCTACGCTAACTTTATGGTACCAATTGACCATGTAAACGACTTTTTTAATTTTTTTCCTTATGAGCGATCCTTACTATTGTTATCTTCTTTCATTTTTTTATTTTTCAGATTTTTTTGAACACTTTTTGTTTTTTGATTATGAGTCCTACCATGATATTAACGAAATTATGAGTCCTACTGTGATATTATGAAACTGTGATATTATAAAATGGTGATATTATAAAACCAACTGTGATATTAAGCTTTTTTACATGTAAAAATGAACCGTGATATTAAGAAACATATGATAGTTACTATGATATTAACAATTTTATTAAAAAAACATATGATAGTAAAAAGGAACCGGTGATATTAATATTTTTTATTAAAAAAGAAACGGTGACATTAATAATATTAGTAAAAAAATAAAAAGGTAGTGTGATATAAAAAAAAGTTAGTGTGATATTAACAATTTGTATTTATAAAAAAAGTTTATGTGATATTAAGATCAGATCTTGACTTTTTTACAAAAGTCAAAATCAGACCTTAATATCACAATACCTTTAATCATGAAAACGATTTTTTTTGAAATTTTTTTCAGCGATTCTTAATAATTTATCATCCTCTTTATTTTTTTAATTTTTTCAGATTTTCTTGAATTTTTTTAAAAGCTACTGTGATATTTCCGCACCATCCCTACTTAAAAGCTTAATCCCCACCCGATCCCTTCCCTATCTATACATTATATATAAGAGGAGGCATGCCACATATTATTCCACGTAACATCCCATAATGCCACGTCATTAATCCATGTCATCATAATTCCACTTAAGCCACTTGCAAGGATTGAACCTAGGAGGTTTGTATTATTAACAAGCTTGATAACCACTAGACCAACATATTTTTTGATTATATCTTGCAAAACCAAATATATAAACCTACACAACTAATTATTGACTATTTCTATTAGTTTGAAAAGGAATGTATTTATCTAAAAAAGAAAAGTTATATAGCACATATCCATTCCTTAAATTATAAACTTTAACCTAATCCATCTCATCATGTAAATTCACGTTTAGAATCACAAACACACACAAAACCTCTTTGCTCATTGTATTCTGCAAAAAGGTATTTTTTTTTTCTTTTAGTTTGATGTTAAAATTATTTTATTCTGATATATATATATATATATATATATATATATATATATATATATATATATATATATATATATGTGTGTGTGTGTGTGTGTGTGTGTGTGTGTGTGTGTGTGTGTGTTCTTAAAAAAACCCATGCTGTTTCTAACCTCGATCATAGGCTATTGAGGTTCAAGTTATTGTTATGTTTCCATTGATCCTGGTATTGACACATCTTCGTGGAAAACACATCTTTGTTAAAACGGTGAGATAGCAAAATTTCAAATTCACTTGCGATGATTAAGCAATGATGATTGCTATTTGTGGTGATCAAAATTGATGCAGGCTGGATTAATGAATACTCATGATGAAGAGACCAGAAACTTTTTCAATCATTCATGGTGGTATGTATGCTTTCACCACTTTATGGAAATTACACTAAACAAGTTCATTATAAAGAACAAGTAATTATTAAGCCGTGTTTAATCATAAACTGCTCTACTTTATATAGTATTTTATCTTTGTAAGGACGTTTTTAATTAGTGAGTCTGCAAAAAGGAAGCGTTCTGTAAGTTTCCAACTTGTATCACCATATTTTAATCATCAGGCTACATGTACTTACAATGAATATGCAGATTCAAGGTTCCAGGGATTTCTTCCATCCGCGATGGCTGCTGCTATTGTGTGCATTGTTAGTAAAGAGATTGTTTGCTTCTTTTCCTTTCTTTAGCTAAGGATGTATCCAGGGATAAATAAGAATCTTTGAAAAGTATGATAGCCGGTTTAGGGTTTTGGATTAAAAAAATGAACTGTACAATAGGTATAATGTCGATTGAGCTATGGTCGGTTTACACATTTAATTAAGCTGATAGCTAAAGAGACCAAACGCCCTACGTATATTCAATTCCCTCCACATTTGTGTCATGGTATCTGTACGCAGTCTACATATAACTGTTCATAACTATGGCATTCGATTGTGTTGACAGTTTCTTTGTTGTAGGCATTCGTGAGGCAACATAAAATAAATACACAGGCTCGCACACAGGCAGTGAGCATGTACATTCTATGGGGAAAACTTCACGAACAACTGCCAAAGGTATCAGGCGACCCTATAAGAAAACGAGTGATACAATGAATCATCGACATCCAGAATCTTGAGTAAGTTATCTACCACTGATTTAAATTAGTCCTTCTGATATTAGACACCTTTGAATGAAATCTTATATACCACTGTTTTTAATTGTTCCTTTTTTGGCTGCATTGTGGTTTAAATTTAGCAGCAAATGAGATTGACTCCAGTGAACTGAGTGTCCATCAGTGTCCTTAGCTTATTGAGCAACCATTAAATCTGCTATCTTTTAGTATGGTACTTATTTACAATCTTTTCTCAGATATTAATTTGCTAAAGTATGTTCTTATGGTGCAACTATATTGCTACCTTTAATCTATAACTATGTTTTAATCATCAGGCTACATGTACCTGCACTATGTTAAATTATTTGGCAAACAATGCTTTTCGATACTTTATGGATTTTGGTAATTATATGTTGGATAACCTTAAGCCATATCAAACTACTCATATAAAAATAATAGGATACCTGCACGCTATGCCGAGACAATATAGAGACGGTTTGTATCACCATATTTTAATCATAATGCTGAGTTTTCATTTACATATTGCTACCACGACAAAATCATCGGTTCAGGATCGGTTTGCTGGTTACAAAGCCAACGGTTGATGTCAATTGTGTAATTTATGTATAGAGAGAGAATACATGTCTTGAGAAACTGTTAAGAGTAGTGCTAATTCATTTTCCAAACTTCATCTGGACTCGCTGTATGGGTGAGATTATATGCATTTTCTATGTGTAGATCTTAGTACAGATGTATGAAACGGTTGCAGTATGGTAATGGAAATAAGATTTAAATACACAATCTAAGTTGGAATATGTGTCAAATATAGTTAATACATACTTCATAGAGGATTACAATAAGAACTTTGGGAACACACTATAACAAAAAGCATTTCATTTATCTGATACTAAAATTCATTCACCTTTATTTTAGTCATATGTGTAACTATACTTCTGATCTATGCAATGGAAACAAAATTGATAAGTTGGTGTCAGAGAAGGGGGGTATTCCTATCCGTTTAAAATATTTGAAGAAACAAGATGGTGGTGAATCTAAATTGCAGCGGGCATCAGTCACTTCAACAAAACTCATCTCCATTGGCAACAAAGAATGAGCACTTTACTAAATAACCCAACACTTGCACAAAGGTGTAACATTCTATCTATGCAAGTAACTTTATGATAATATTATGTAGAAATGCTCATTATGATGCTCACATGGAGTTTGGTTTTAGAAATGGAGAATCTGGTAGCAAATTAACTGATATATCAAGCCCACTACCCAAATTGCTACGCAGAGACATACCTAAACAAACTGAAAACACTGAGAGAGGAAAGGTTAAAGGACACAAAAATACTCGGCGAGGCATTTGTATCTTGTACTGAAGATCACTTGATAGTATCATAAAAAGAAAGTTTTAGCTTATTATTGAATGACATGGAGTACTTAAGGTAAATAATACTGAATGATTTGAAACTAATGATACCAAAAGGTCAAGAAATGACACAGCAGCAAAAACACGAAATGCATTACCATGAAGAAACTATTCATCTAAAAATAATAGGATACTTGTGCGCTATGCCGAGACAATATAGAGACAATATAGCCTTCAGTGTTTCATATATACAATTTGAAAGATTTCTTTATGGTTATGGTAATACAGTACGGGTGTGTTTGGGACTTTGGGTAAGCTTATATTTTGCACTTATTAGCTTTTGGTGATTTTCAAAAAACTTCCAACCGCTTTGAAGGTGTTTTATTGTGAATATGCTAATAAGTATACGTTTTCAACCGGGGATTCTTGAAAAATTTAAAACTTCAGCTCATCCAAGCACCCTCTATTTCTTAAAATACTAAATGCACAGGGGATATGGCAAATGTCGTGCAGGGAGAGCACTTGGAAAAGTGGAAAACTGAGGCCTGTTTGGCTATAAATAACTTTTTACCGGTATTATAGAGGGGGTGATTTTATAAGCTAACAAGCATAAGCACCTGAGCAGGTCTGAAATTTCTGTTACTAATTGAGCCTAATATTCATTTTCTTTCTATATGCAAATGTCATCTTAATCATTTTTGTGAACTAAAAAACTTTTCTTAAAGAAGCCAATAGGTTGGATTATTAGTCATTTAGCCCCACTCGGTAGCTTCTGATGCTTACTCTTTTTGTGCTGGCTTTCTTGTAATAGACATGTTTAGTTTTGTTGTGATCCTAGATGATGTTTATTAGATATTAATATTTTGTTCCTGTATGCCATTGTGCTTCTTGCAACGTCACAAAAGTGTAGCTGGTATATAGTTCACCAATGTTACAGTTTATTTCACTTTTAAGGTTTGAGAATCTTTAAGTTAATCTTGTAAAACTACGCAGGTGGTTGCAAATTGTTTATCTGCTCTCCAAGAACTAATGATCATACTTGAAGGTAATCATATTTAATCAGATTCTTTTCATGTTATAATTACTCTCAGGAAGAGGATCTCTGACCGGCTAGCAACAGCCGCATGCCTCCTCAGACTCAGAGTGGTGGATATGTTGCATATAATACATATGTTACCACCAGATATGGTTCGACTCATGGAGTTTATGAAAAGGGTATCGGTGAGATATGCAAACTTATTCATGACAACTTAGTACATGATTGTTACTTGGCACATTTAAAATTGTGTTGGATAGTTTTACCTAAATGCAAATCTTTATGGTTTATACACATTATTTCATTACTTTTATTGTCTTATGCTGCATGTTTAACAGGTACGTTTCCTAGCAAGGTCCTTCAGACTTGGGCAGCAAAGTCATGGTTTTCGATGGACGAGACTGCTCTAGAGAATGCAAATGCTTGCTAATGAAGGGTCTTACTTTATGCAGCAACCACTGGCTCTAAAGAAGTGGTATATGGCTTTTTTTTTTTTTTTTTTTTTTTTTTTCTCTTATCAGTTCTATCTATTCATGTAACCATAAAGGCTCCTAACTTGCAAGAAACCTTTTCACAGAGTTAGATTATATTCTAGCGGCTGGAATTCAGGATGTAGTTGGAACTGTCAAGAAGGCGGAAAATAGGAGACATGAATGAATTTCAGAGGCATGTTGAACCAACAGGTGAACAAATGCCTTTTCTTATGTCAGTATCTTGTATTCTTTAGTGAACAG
Organism: Chrysanthemum seticuspe; assembly: GCA_019973895.1. Classification (NCBI taxonomy): domain Eukaryota; kingdom Viridiplantae; phylum Streptophyta; class Magnoliopsida; order Asterales; family Asteraceae; genus Chrysanthemum; species Chrysanthemum seticuspe. Next base: position 130,806,828 of record BPTQ01000002.1, read on the forward strand.
GGGATGGTGTTGTTGCAGGTTTGTGTCAGCCACGGGCTGTGTCAACCCTACCCGTAAGGATACCATACTCGGGAAATCCAGGTATGATTTAAATGTGGTAACTTTATAGTTTATAGGCCACATTGTTATTTTGATTATTCCAATTTATTGCATTTAACGTGTAATTGATTATCATTACTTGCAAAATATGCAGAGGGCTGTTACATGCATCATGCAAAGGGTTGTTTAAGTTGAGCTGAACGATAACAGCTTGTTGTTGCATTACATGTTTCTGAATCTTGAGATAGAAAATATCCCGTCTCGCATCAAAATAATCTATGAATGCCACTGCCATATGAAGGTATGTTAACTTACGAGTTTCTATATCTGTACAATTGTTGTATAGATATTATATATGTTATTAGTATGGTGACTGTAGTCTGTGGTTGATTTTGCTTTTCTTGAGTTGGTAAAAAGTGAGAAACATCACACGCCCACTAATGTGCTGTATATGAACAATTTACTCTATGTGTACCAGCCAACTGAGAGGGAGGCAAGTAAATTTACATTTCTGTTTGAAAGTTTATGAAAGAAAGTTACTATGTGTCCCATATATAAAAGACCACTTTTATAAGTGATCCTTTCAATTGTTTGTTAACAGGTACTCAAGCAACTAAATATGCCTCTTCTACTATCCCTTTCTGATGAAGACGGGGATGTCTTTTAAAAGATCAAAAGTCCTTGAGAGATCATACCTGTTGGTCACAAAATTGGGACCCATGTGCCATTATTTACGGAATTGGTAAATATGTTATTTCTAGGCGCTATTTTTGAACATTTGGCGCATGTTTAATTTTGCGTATCTTTTATATATTAATGTTTCTTATGTGCAAAAATAGGAAGAAGTGGATTTTTTTAGGAATAAGTTTGCTGGAAGTCAAGCTGAACGGGCGGTGAAGGAAGAAGTTGAAGCAAAAAAAGTTACAGAAAAGTTGAACACCACCAAAATTACAGGTGGTTGTCTCTTTGTTATTATTATTTTTACCAGAAAGAAGAGTTAGTTTGTTATGCGTTATCTTTCATAAAGTTTTCCAGTCGCATTCATTTCAGAATTTGTTTCACGCCCATTACTTTAACACCTTAACTTCCTAAAATGTGTGCACTTTAACAGTCGTGTCATTTTTGTACACTCAACTTGTGTGCAAACAAAGGTGGAACGAAAGAATGCCCAAGTAAGTCTTCAACTGAAGCAAAAGCTCAGGCTGCTGCTGAACAGGAACTTACGATTAGTAGACTTGATATTCGTGTTGGGGTGTCTCTTTAGTTCATAATATGTACTACATATGGTAAGATGGGCCCGTTATGATGGTTGTGTAACACCATAGATTGTCAATACATGTTCTGGTCAAAACCCTGCATGTGACATTAGCCTAGAAAAAAAAATTATTTACTTTTATTAGTTGTTTGCACATAAGTACGTTAAACACAATTAAAATAATTAAACCTACCAATGCCTTCAGTTACTCATATAAGCTTAACGCTGAACCTTCATAGTTGTTGGTTTATGATGTCTTTGTTAAATATATGTTTGTACTAATTTGATGGACCGATTGAGAGCAGGGATAATACGGATTTCGAATATAAGATGCATCCTATCATAGATAAAGAGTGGTTCTTGAGTGACAAAGTTCTGACAACTGAAGATCCTGACATTCCACTTCCTGCTATCGGGTCCGGTGATGGTATTGATCATCTCTTGAGGTGGAGATGGTGAACTGAAGATATGTCATATTCTCCACTGAACAGTAAGTGTCATCTAAGCTAGGCTTACACAGTATATATATATAGATCTTGAAAAACGTTCTCGTTGAGTAAATATCATGTTAAGGAGTCAAGAGTCATGATTCCTGGTTTGTTAAACGCGCACAATATGCATGGTTGCGCATCCATCGTGGAATGCGCATTAAACTTATTCCAACGTCTTGAAAATAAGGTTTTTAACAAGGATGCGTGATCCGATGTTGATGGGTTTGCAACCCTCTTACTCAACGAGTTATTTAGTAGGTTTACTCATCCTGTGCACCATCGTGGGTTTAGTAAGTGCATGCACGCCATGTAGGCACAATATAACAACAATGTTGAAACATAAATATTATGTAAATAATAAATTGAAATGTGTCGCGGAGTTAGCTAGACACCACGACGTTTTATTAATAATTGCAAGTTTTTATAAAGAGAAGAAAGACATTTGCCTAAGTAAAACAAAATGTAAATACACGGATATTTATTGAGCACTATACTAAAGTGCGGGAGTATCCGTGCGGGGCCGTAGCTGTTCCTAGAGATAACATCGTTTGAGATTGCAGATGTTCCATGTACGTGGTAGCTCGCGACACTCTATATCACGCAGCTTGTACGCGCCTTTTCCTAATGCTTCGATGACCTCATAAGGTCCTTCCCACTTCGGTCCAAGTTTTCCTGTATCTTCTGCGTGGCTCGCATCATTTGTGCGATATACAAAGTCACCTGCTCTGAATGAGACGCTTCGAACTTTAGCATCGTAGTGTTCCTTCATTTTTGACTTTGCTCTTGCCTCACATATGGCTGCGCGTTTGCGCATTTCTTCCAACAGGTCCAAGTCAATATGCCGTTCATCGTCATTGGTTGTAACATTAATTTCAGCAGTGCGAATTGTTGGCATCCCAATTTCGGCTGGTATGATGGCTTCTGTCCCATAGACAAGAGAAATGGGAGTGTCTCCCGTGTTGATTTTGATTGAAGTGCGGTGCGCCCACAAAACATGCGATAATTCCTCTACCCGCCTTCCTTTGTGTTTGTCTAAGCGTGCCTTAATTCCTTCACCTAGACTACGATTTCATGCTCGACCAAACCATTGGTTTGTGGGTGTTTAACTGACGCGAAGTGTTGTACAATATTCAGTTTCTCACACCATTCCTTGAAAGGGTTGTCACAGAATTGCTTTCCATTGTCCGAGATGATTTCCCCAGGTAATCCGAAGCGGCATACGATATTTTCCCAAACAAATCGTTTTACCTGTGATTGTCACGACCGCCTTTGCTTTAATCCATTTAATGAAATAGTCTATGGCCACTATAAGGAATTTCAATCCCCCTGTTGCAACAGGGAAGGGGCCTGCAATGTCGATACCCCATTTATAGAATGGCCACAGCGACGTAATAGGTGTTAGCTCCTGTTGTGGATGGCGTGGAATAGGTCTGTGAACTTGGCAGTCGCCACACTTTCTTATTAAGTCCCGCGCGTCACGGTGCATCGTAGGCCAATAGTATCCTAACCGTAAAGCGCGTGCCACAACGGACCGTGGTCCTGAGTGCATACTACATGAACCAGCGTGGATATCTCGTAGTACGTAATCTGCTTAAAGGGGTCCGATACATTGAAGCCATGGTTGTAGAAATGAACGCCGATATAGTACACCGTCCCGAAGTTCGAACCTCTGTGATGTGCGCCGTACTCGTCGGGCGTCCTTCTACTCTTGGGGCAATACGCCCTTGCTTATAAATTCGATAATTGGGGTCATCCATGTAGGACCTTGTTCCTCTATCACCGTGGATATCTCCATCTCCGAGATGGACTTGCTCTTCAGATTTTCCACCAATACTTGTTTTGACAGATGCGCAAAGCTTGTGGATGCAATCTTGCTTAGTGCGTCCGCCTTTCTGTTTTCCCCTCTAGGAACTTGTTTGATGGTAAACCTGTCAAAGCCCTGGATTAGGGACTTGGTCTTGTCGAGGTATTGAATCATGTTTTCCTCTTTAGCCACATACTCGCCCAACACATGGTTGGCCACTAAACGGGAATCTACATTTGCTTCCAGGTTGCGTATGCCCATTCGAGATGCAATGCGTAACCCAGCAATCAGGGCTTTATACTCTGCCTCGTTGTTCGTGGCTGTGAATTCAAAACGCAGTGCGTAAGTGAATTCCATTCCTTCTGGACTTGTGAGGATAAGACCTGCGCCTGACCCGTCCGCGCATGAAGATCCATCCATAAATAGGATCCATGGTTCTTGCAGTTCCACCTTGCTTTGTGGAGGTGCATCGTTAGTGTCCGGTTTTTCTATGATGAAGTCTGCTAATATCTGCCCCTTAATCGCAGTGCGTGGTTTGTAGGAGATATTATGCTCACCTAGCAGCACATTCCACTTCTGTAGTCGTCCTGATGCGTCGGGTTTGGAGATGATTTTCTTGATAGGTTGGTCTGTGATCACCGCTATTGGGTGCGCCTGGAAGTACCCGCGTAGCCGTTTGGCGGCGAATACCAATGCTAAGACCAACTTCTCCATTGCACTATAGTTAATCTCCGTTTTCTTGAGTGCTTTGCTTACAAAGTATACCGGTGTCTGCACTGAATCCCTGTCTGTCAATAGCATCGCGCTGACTGCTCCATTAGTCGCAGATAAGTACATAATTAATTCTTCCCCTGGGCGGGGCGCGACTAGCTTGGGGAGCGCTGCTAAGTGCTGTTTAAGCTGTGTGAAAGCTTCTTCTGCTTCCGTAGTCCAGTGAAAGTCTCCCTTTTTTGTGCACTTCTTGAGCGTTTTGAAGAGAGGTAGTGACTTATATGATGATTTGGATAAAAATCTGTTTAAACCGGCTAGCTTTCCATTCAAAGACTGGACTTCCTTCAACGTGCGCGGCGAAGGAAGTTGAATGACAACCTTCATTTTTTCTGGACACGGTTTAATGCCATCGGGCTCTATCAAGTATCCGAGGAACATGCCTTCTGTAGCGCCAAAGGTGCACTTCTTGGGATTTAACTTCATGTTGATCTCTCGTAATGTCTTAAATGTTTCCTCAATGTCACGTACCAACTCGTCTTCCGTATGGCTTTTTATGACAAGGTCGTCAACGTAAACCTCTAGGTTGCGGCCCACCTGCTTTTCAAACGCGTTATCTACCAGTCGCTGGTAGGTGGCGCCTGCATTCTTCAAGCTAAAGGGCATCTTTGTATAACAGTAGACGCCTTGACTTGTATGGAAGGCCGTTTTTTCCTCATCTTCTTCCGCCATTTGGATTTGGTGGTACCCTTTGTATGCGCATAAGAAACATTTAAGTGGGTATCCGCACAAAGATTCTACCTTCCAATCTATCTCTGGTAGTGGGTAGCAGTCTTGTGGACATGCTTTGTTGAGATCCGTGAAATCCACACACATCCGCCAACTGCCATCACTCTTTTTGACCATCACTGGGTTGGAGAGCCAGTCATGGTAATAAACTTCTCGCATGATACCTGCATCCACAAGTTTGTGTACTTCTTCCAGAATTGCTTGTGCGCGCTCTGGAGCCTGGCCGCGCTTCTTCTGTCGTACTGGGGAGTATCCTTGTCGGATTCTCAACTTGTGTTCTGTAATCGAGCGTGGTACACCGGTCATGTGTTTTGGTTCCCATGCAAAGATATCCAGATTCTTTTGCGAGAGTGCGCACACGGCTGCCCTGCCGTTATCAGACAGCGATCCTCCGATCGATACTTCTTGTTCTGGGTACTCAGGATGAATTGCAACCTTAAGGTTTGATACCTTAGGTGCGCGCTGTTCTGGAATGTGTGCCGTCTCACATGTAACCGTGTTACATTCTCTAGATGGTACGGTGGTATTGTAGAGAGTAACAATGCCTCCCTCCACTGGGAACTTGAGCATCCCATGTGCTGTAGACGACACCGCGCGTATGGCTGATATCCCTGGTCTTCCAATAATGCCATTGTACGGTGAAGGGGATTTGATCACCATGAAATTCATCCAGGCTGTCGTCGAGTGTTCCTGGTTACCAACATTGACTAGTAGACGTATTTACCCCATGGGCCATATCTTTTGTCCTCTAAAACCAGTCAACGCCGTCATGACCGGGCTTAACTGACTCCGTATCTCCGGTCGCAGTCGCTTGAAATAATGTTCGTACATTATATCTGCAGATGCCCCTCCATCGACATACATGCAGTGGATATCGTGACCCCCTGCATTAATCTCAATGGTGAGCGGTTCTACCACTGCGTTGTCCACCGCCAAGTAGGGGAAGGAGATTTCGCTTCCGCGGGAAAACTTTTGGCTGATCTTCTGCCTAGTCATTCATTGCCATGATTGTATCATGTAGATGGTGTCAGCCTTATCTTTGGGTTCTTCCTTCTTGTTCCCGTTCTTTTGCTTATCTTTCCCTTCCTTGATGTTTTTAACCAAATGGTCCAATCTGCCTTCTTTTACTAGTTTATCAATTAGTTGGCGCAATTGGACACATTCATTGGTGGTGTGGCCCGTCTGTCCATGATAGTCGCAGTATCCGCTCCCCACGCGTCGATCTTCTGGGGTGCACATTGGTGGGGGCCTTGGGAAGTTCGCTCCTTCCGTTACGAATATCTCCTTTGGGGTCTTGGTTATCGGGGTATATCTGTCATTATCTCGTCCGCTCCCCTGGCCGCGATAGTTCTTATTGCGGTTCCTACTCTGGTCAATGGATTGTCTCCGAGGTTGTTCTTGTGATCTATAGTTTGAGTAGCCTTTCTTGTTGTCCGCCGCGGCAGCTCTCCTTGGATAAAGGACCTTGTGCGCTTCATAAGTTCATCAAAGGTTTGGGGGACTCTGTCGTTCAGCCTTTTGATGAGTTCTGGGTTATTGATCCCGTTCATGAACCCTGAGATCTTTAGTATTTCGGGGCATGCCTTGACATGTATGCACTCATCTTTGTAGCGCTCCACATAAGCGCTTGTGAATTGTCACGTCCTTATTCTTAATCGCGTTGTGTGTCTAAAGTCGTAGGGTATGCGTTTGTCCCTAAATCTTTGAAACTACCAAAGGGTCTCGTCTACAATATCTCTAGGAATTATAAACTCTAACTCTAAGGTACTCTTTGGATGGTTTAGCCTACAACTACTCTAGGTGTTATAGTCTAAGGTTCACAAAGATTAATCAAGCATTAACTACACAACGAATGATCTATCGTATTACTAGATCATTAACAATTAAGATAAGAGACAACCAATCAATATTCAATAATTAAGTTTCATATTCCCTAAGCAAACACAAAAGTAAATTAGCCGGACATGGAGAACATGCAAGCATACACACAAGTAATTAAAGACATAATTGAATTAATGAAGTAAAACACTTATCTTGATGTAAGATAGGGTTTGGAACCCTAAAATACTGTACAAGACAGCCTTGGTTCGGTTTAGGTTTTTACTCCAAAAGACTACACACACAAAACTGAAAAATTCGGATTCTATATATAAGATTACATTCGCGACGGCGTCACCTTGTGATTTATGACGCCGTCGGGTCGCCGTCATTAGGGTTTCATCTTGGCCACGTTAGTCTTGCGACGGCGTCACCTTATGCTTGTGACGTCGTCCCCTTCAGTCTCTGACGCCGTCTGGATCAAATCTAGGCCGTCTGAGTGCGACGACCTACTCTTTTAAAGCCTGACACCGTCACTTGAAAATAAGCAATTTGGCTACTGTATCGTCACAACATGTGCTCCGACGGCGTCGCAGGTAACACCTGACGCCGTCCCCTTGTATTTCAGCAGTCTGAGTGGCTCGATTCTTGACTTTGGCCATTTTCTTCGTATATCCGCGCCTTTTCGTCCAAATAAGTGCCATTCCAGCAATTTGCCTTCGAGAGACCTAAAAAATGAAAAGGAACGATATTAAGTAATAACGGATATAAAAGTGATCAAATAAGGGCTTAAACGACCCCTCAAAAAGGTACATTTTAAAACCTTATCACATGCGCCTTCTCTTAGTTTCTGAGAAATCGCTGATGCGCCGAGTGAACACATCCACCTTTTGGTGGTGCCAGGGAAGAGACATATCTTACTCCTCCTGGTCGCGATATCTTCTCCTGGACTTCCAGTGTCCAATTTCGCTGTCCTCGTTGTCCGAGGAATCACCAGAGAACGAGCTTCCCATTTGTCGGTGCTTGCGCCGACCGTCCGAGGAGTCACCAGAGGATGAGTTTCCCCTCTTTCGGCGCTTGCGCCGACTGTCCTCAGAATCTGAGTTTGAAGAGCTTCCACTTGGGGAGTGCCGTCGTCCGAGTCTGTCATGGACCTTGCGGCTACCAAGCCTAGCGTGGACATTGGTACGCCGTCCATCTTCTTCGTGCTCTTCCAGATGCTGCAGTTCAGCTGCTTCATCGTTCTCCACTCTCCTCCCAATCCTGGTAAACACTGGGGGCCGGTGGCTATCCTTCCCGTGCATATCCCTCTGATGACGCGATGGGGTGGTCTCATATTCTGCGTCAAAGTTGAGTCGGTCTTTCAGGCTCTGGCTCGACCTCTTTTCTGCCTCCTCTTACATGAGGGCAGCCAGGGTTTTGTAGTTTTGAGATACGAAGTCACTTGGTGCTAGTTCAGGCCGACTCCTTCTAGCGCGAGGGTGTCTGTTTCCACCTCTGGACCTCTGTTTCGGAGAGGCGCGCCTGGCGTTTTTGTGAGGTCCGTTTCTGGCACCGTTTGAAGGGGAGTGGTAAGAAGAGTGCTGGTGGTTGTCGTAGTGGCATGGGTTGTCCCCGTGCGTGGTTCTACTATCGGGAAGACCAGATCTGACCCTTGATTTTTGGTCGCACTGGTTGTCCCAGCGACCTGCTTGGAGGCTAATCCGCTTTGCTGCTTCTTCCTTTGTAGGTCGCTATGAGATCGCTGGTTTAGGTTTCCTTGCTTAGTCATTCTAATTCTTAGATCTTAGTGATTGGTCCCACGAATGGCGCCACTTGTTGATACAAAAGTTGGGCGTTCCTAGTTTGGACTCCGGTTCTCGTATCAATTAGATCTTGATGCTTGAGACCTGCGCACTAAGTAAACAGAAAACACCGTTAGGCTTATCGTGGGATTGTCTCCCACGATTATCCTCCGGCATGAGAGTAAGTAATCGGTTTTAGGGTTTAGTGGAGAGTTAGGGTTTGAGATCGTACCTTTAATGAGCGCTATGATGCCCTTTATATACACACGAAATCCTTATTGGTTTCGTGTTCCCCAACCTTCGGCGTATCCCGCCTAAGTCGGTCATTGGATACCTATCTCTAAAAATAAGAGATATCCGATACCTTAAGCCATAAATAACTTTGGGTTGGGCCTTCATGAGCCCAAACCATGACCGAGTCAGCCCAGTCGTATCGGGCTTGCTAGTAGCGGTTTATTGGTTGGCTTCGTGACCCGAATGCGGACTATACGTCATCATATATATATATATATATATATATATATATATATATATATATATATATATATATATATATATATATATATATATATATATATATATATATATATATATATATATATATATATATATATATATATCATTCGTTCATGATACTCACACAAACCATTAACGTCTTATAAAATATGTAATTATTTTCCATACATCGTCATTCGGTTATCCTCGAACTAAATTCTCGTTCATCCTCAATAAACGTTCTATTAACTACTTCCAAAAGCCAATACTTACCAAACTAGTTAAACTTAGATGACGCCACACAAGCAACAACAACATCAAACACTTGAAAATTTTCCTTAAACCTAAATGGGTCTTAATTATGAAATATATACTAAAGCTTCCATACTTATCTAGTTTGCATGTCGAAGCCACACACTTATACTATCTGACTTGACACTAATCAGACTGCTTTACTGAGGTGAGTTTCACAGTCCCCTTTTTACCCTTTTTCTCATTTAGGGTGAAATGCATGAACCTAAAACTTAAACTATATTGTTCACACTAAATTATGAACTTACTGAACTTTTTATGCTTGTGAGTATTCACGGACCCCCTTTTAAAATGCTTTAATAGTATTGGAGTAGAATGCATGAATTCTACTTGAATTAAATTAATTAATGTTTTATGAACTTATTGAACCCTTTGACATATTTTGAACCCTTTGACTTATATTGAACTCTCTTTTGACTTGATTTGAACAATTTGATATATTTTGAACCATTTGACTTATATTAAACTCTCTTTTGACTTGATTTGAACTATTTGATATATTTTGAACTCTTTTACTTATATTGAACTCTCTTTTGACTTGATTTGAACTATTTATTATATTTTAAACCCTTAGACTCTTGGAATTAATTATGAACTTATGACTTGTTTGAACCTAATGGACCGTGCATTCCTGACCTGAAGTCTCCTCTGTTCAGAGCAGCCTAAAGTCTCTCTTGTTCGAAGCAGTGCCGAGTCTCCCATGTTTGGAGCAGTCATGATTTGATAGTATATAATAGTTGTTATGATAGAATGTTCGTAACAACAATACATTCGCATTGTTAGTCCCCGATTGGTTTGCCGTTCACACTCTAAGATGAGTTGACAAGACATTTTCCAGGCAGACTTACTCAAAATGGCTTTTCATACTATTTAAAAGACTTTCTTAAAAGTGGTTTTTCGTACTACATAAAAGGACTTTTCTCAAAATGGCTTTTCATACTATTTAAAAGACTTTCTCAAAAATGGTTTTTCGTCCTACGCATTATCCTTGTGGTATTACCAGAACATCCGAGTGATATGTTAAATATTCTCGATAAAGATGGAAATCCTTCTACAGCCAACATCAAACAAGGTCGTGGTGGGTGACATGTGAGATTCTTCAAGAATCAAACTTGTGACAACTAGATAGAAACGATGGGGTGATTCACTCTTGAATCAACCTTGGTCCAGGAAATGGATTGACGAATACTTTTGAAAAACCTTTCGATGTGCGCTACAATTCTTTTCACTAGCACATCGACTGTGTATTAATTTTTACTGATCAACGGGGAACCGTGGTTCTTAACCCTATTCAACGAAAGTGAAAAAAGACACTTTCGTGTGTTTTATTGCTAACTGTTGTTTGCAGGAACATTTGACAGTTGCAGTTGATCAATATTGAGAAGTCAATTCATAACCGCATGCTCACAACACACACTCATAATTGGAGAAAATCATGACAATCAAAACGTACAACAATGCTTCCGCAACTCTGATGCAAGATGTCACGATCCAGAAAGTGTGAGCATGTCGGTCCAAAAGTCACAACATCACATGAAGGCGATACTTCAAAGGATGATCCAAAGATTTCATGTGCTGATTGATGAGTGTGTAAATACTCATCATTTTTGGTTAAATCTGAACTGCAAAACGTTTAAAAATGCTCAGAAATGCATCAAAATACTGAAAATATTCCAAAATTGCAATTTATATGTTTCAGATGCAAAATGTTCAAAATCAGATGAAAAATGAGCTAAGTTTGCATAATTGGTAGTTTCAGTCCCCCAAGCTTCAAAGATTGTCAGAAATAGTCCCTGAGCACTTAATTTCAAAAGAAAAATCACCAAAGGTCCTTTTAAAATCATAACTTGTCAAAATTAGTCCTTTGGTGAAAAATATCAGAAGTTTTGAGAAATTACAAAATTGGTCCTTCAAGTTTAAAAATTGGCAAAAATGGCCCTTGAAAATTTGAAAATGTCAAGTTTGGTCCTTGTTCTATTGGAGCCTGTCACTTTTAGTCCCTTGGAGCAACTTTGACAAAATGGCAGAAGTGGCCCTTGCACTTTCAGAATTTGCAACAAAGGTCCTTGATAATTAAAACCTTTAATCCCATTTGGCCCTTGTCATAACTACTTGTGACCCCCTGCCACATTCCACTTGACCTTTCCCATTTGACCCCTTCCCCTTTTAATATTATAAGCCGGTCAAAAAAGGTCAAACCTCCTTCACGGGTTTCCTTCCCTCCATCATCACCCTACTACACCTATGCCTGCAAAACCACCCACGCTCCACCTCCATCATCATCCTACTACCCTCCACCTCACCCCAAGCCAAGGTGCATTTAATGCACCTTCAACCTAACACTCAACCCCCCAGCTGGCTTATACTCATTTTGGCGCCAAAACCAATTAAACGGCCAAGATCAATTTTAGCCATCCAATGGTCCATATAACAACTGGGAACTGCTCAGAGGAGAGAGATAAGCTGTTTGGAGTATAAATAAAGGAAGAAAGAGGCAAGAGAAGGGAGCACTTAGTTTATTTTTAAAAATGTATGTCGTTTTTTAATTCCAAAGTCTTCAATAGATTCTTAGTTGTAATTTCCAGTTTAATTGTATCAAGTAAAAGTATTTTAGTGTATTGCAACTCTTTTCAAGTATTAATTCAAGTTGGTGTTAAGATTTCATAGTTCATAATCACTGTTGCAAATTTCAAACTCATAATCTGATGTCCAAGCTTCAATTAGCTTATTTATAAGCTCAAACAAGCTTATACTAGCTTATTATAGCTTTCTGTAAGCTCACATTTATGTTTCAAGTCACTTTGGATATTGGTCAATGAAAGTCAATCTGGGGCAAAAATTGAGAAGGAAATGGAAATGGTTGATGCAGAAATGGATTTGGGTTGATTTAGAAGCAGTTGGGTTGATATAGATAGGGTAGTGGTTACTGTGTTCATTGGTTCACTGTTTTCAAGCCATTGTGGCTAAGGACAAATTGTAAGTCATTTTCTAGGTTTATTGCAAAATCTGTTCTTGTGGTTTATAATAGTTTTAATCTGTTCATTAAGTAGTATTTAGGTTAGTTAAACTTAGTTTGATCATTAAAACAAGTTGGTTCAGTGTTTGGATCATTTAAAGTGCATATCAGTTGGAAAAAGGTGTGTTTGGATTTGATACTTAAACTGTGTTAGAGGTTTAGTCAGTGGTAGTTTCTTGTTGCTTTAAGTTTGTCAAGCTCATTTGAACTCACATCTGTCAATAAAGTGTGCCTGCAAACACTCAAAGTCAACATTCCATTAATCTGTCCTAATTTGCCTATCTGTTGGATTTTTAAAAGATCAAAAGCTTGTTTAGTGTTTAAAATTCTTAGACATTGCTTGCATTGTGTTTGTTTTATCATATTACATTAGCATCAGTCCTCAAATTGATTGCAAATCTCACCAAAGTCAACTTTTCTCAACTGTCAAAATAGTCAAAACATGAAAAATCTTGTTTTTACCCAACTGGGGTGAATTATCTTGAGTTCATTTCTGGAACAAATTCAGTGAAACTTGGTATTTTAAAAACTTCAGCTGGTCTCTTTACTTATCATCATTTTTGTAGATTTTTGTTAATTTTTTAAAAGCTTCAAAAAGGCTTGTGAATCTGGTCTTATATGCCCTGTGCACACACTCAGTATTAACTGAGTGTGCACAGGTCTTGTGCAGCCCTTGCACAGAGCTCATAAGAGCTTGTCATAGTCTGGTTTTTGGTTTACAAGTCCCCAGCCAGGTCTTCTTTAAGTTCCAATTCTTGGTTTTAAGGTTTAGCTTATTTAGCAGCTTATTCCTTGGCTTAAAAGTAGTGGTCTAAAGTCTGTTTTTAGCAATAAGCTCAATTCATCAAAACTGAGTAGCTTGTGTTAAAGAGGTTAAGGACAGTTGTAAATTGTTGTATTTGGTTACTTTTAGTATATTATAGCTTCTCTATCAGTTTTGTGCTTATTTGTAGCTTGTGGCTTAATTGGAGTGCTTATTACTTAAGCACTTTGACTGCAGCCTCTTATTCCTTCACATAACCACCTGTTTTTCTATTTTTCCTAGATTCTATATATTATTTTAGGCTTATCTTGAATTTTTCAGATTTTTCCAAGCCTGTTTGCTATTTTTCTGCATTTTAATCAATTTTTAGTACTTTTTAATTAGCTTTTAATACAATTAATTCAGAAAAAGTTCAAAAAAATAATTTTTCATTTTTCTTAGGTTAAGATAAATATAAAAAGTCAAAAAAATATTTTTCTAGATTTTTCTTAGTTAAATTTGTATTTTTAAGCAATTTAAGTAATTTTAAATAGTTTTTAATTCATAGAAAATAGAAAAATAATCAGAAAAATACAAAAATAGTTTTGAAAATTCTTTTTTGTTATTTTAGATTTTTCCAAGTTATAATTTCATTTTTCTAGCTATATTTCATATTTTCTTGTATTTTAGGTTATTATTAAATAGTTAAAAATAGTTTTTAATTAATAATAATTAGATAAGTAGTTATAAAAATAATTTTCTTTTTCTTTATATTTTATTTTATCTTTAGGATTGTAAAAATGTCATTTTCATATTTTTAGGATTTATATTGTTTTAGTTTCATATTTTCTTTTATACGTCGCGTAGTTTTTAATTCAGTTTTATAAAAACTTAAAATCAAAAACATCATTTTGCAAATAGTGATAGCGTTTATTTAATATTTTTTATCTTTTTAATTTTCTTTAATTTGCATTTAAGCCGTTGTAATTTATAGACTTTTTTCTGTAGTTATAATAAATCAAAACTCTTTTCCGTTCAAATCTCTCGATCACTATTCGTTTGGTGATTCTTCGCACAGCTCGCTGGGACATAACGACCCGGGGAAACACTATACTCCCCTGATCTTCATTGAGTTCGTTTCTGAACCGTTTTAAGTTTCTTACGGTCGGCCATTCACAAGTGGCCGGCTTGTGTGAGAAAACTTGACCGTTCGGGAGCGAATCAAATTTTTGGCGCCGCTGCCGGGGAGCTGTGCTGATTATCTTCCGTTTAGCAGATTAGTAATTTGAATACTCACTCTTTGTTCATACCATCTAGCTATATATATATATTTTTTTCTTATAAAAATCCAAAAACCCAAAAACATCTCAAAACCTAGAAAACACAAAAATATTTTTTCTTTTGTTTCTCTATATATGTATAACCATAAAACTCAAAAATAATCTTCTTTCCCCATTCTTCATAATTCCTTTCCTTGGCTCTGAGATTCCTTAGAGTTAACTCTAGTGCATGCGCACTCGTTCTTCTAGATCATTGAGTCCTTTGCGTGATCTAGCAGAAATTCCTAGAAGACGTTCTCGTAGACGTGCTGCCCAAATAGTCGAACCCGAGATTCGTACTATTTCAAGAAACAATATGGCAGACGAACGAACTATGGCGGAAATGCTCCAGGCACCCACCGAGGGTTATGGAGATGCCATCGTTTTACCGGTAATCAATTCTGATCACTTCGAATTGAAGACACATTTGATCACACTTGTGTCTACGAATCAATTCCACGGGTTTGATCGAGAAGACCCATATGCACACATCCGTTGGTTTAACAAGTTGACTTCAACTATCAATTTCAAGGATGTGCCTCAAAAAGTCATCAAGTTGATGCTATTTCCATTCTCACTTGAGGGGACAGCCCGGATTTGGCTGGAAAAAGAACCCCCTCGATCTATCGAAACTTGGGAGGATCTTGTTCAAAAGTTTGTCAATTATTTCTTTCCTCCATCAAAGACGACTAATCTTAAAAATGAAATTTCTGGATTTCGTCAAAATTTCGATGAAAACTTTGGAGAGGCATGGGAGAGATTCAAAGATCTCCTCAGGAAATGCCCCCATCATGAATTCACGGAGCTTCAACAAGTCAATATTTTTTACAATGGGTTGAACGGTAACGATCAAGATTCTTTGAATGCAGCCGCAGGCGGCAATATCTTGAATCGTAGACCTAAAGATGTGATTGAGATTTGCGAGCAAAAATCAAAAGTTCCTATTTCTCGCAACAAAGTAAATTCTCCAAACACTCCTTCTTCTTCTTCATCCAGTAACTCTTCTGAGTTAGCTGCTCCGATAGCCGCTCTAACGAATGCCATCCGTTGTATGATTAAAGATGTAAAGGAAATCAAAAGCGAAATTCATAAGCCGGAACCAGTCAAAGCCGTAAACAAGGTGTGTGAAACTTGTAGTGGTCCACATGCGTATTATGATTGTCAAGCAACCGATGCTTCCTTTTACCAAGCTCCCGTAGCTTCGGTAAACCACAATCAATACCGACCACAAGCTGATCCTCACTACCGTGCACCTAGCGGTATGACACCACCTGGTTTTCCTCCTGTGCAAAACCATGGCAATCAAAATCCCTTTGTTCCGAATCAAGGAAAAAATTTCAATAACTCTCAAAATTTCAATCAAAACCGGAACAATTTCAACCAACCATATCAAGCTCCAAATCATCAAAGTTATCAACAACCTTCTCAAGCTCCCATGCCAAATGACTTCATGAAAATTACTGAGTCAAGCATACGTTCAATGCAAACTCAGATCAATAACATGAGAGTTGAGCTTAAAAAGGAAATTGATACCACAATGTCTCGGCAGACAAATGAGTTAAAGAATATGATGAGCAGTTTCATGAACATTGATAACGCTACACGCGTCGTTCGGGGTCAAAGGAACTTCCTTTTCTTCGAGCAAGTTTTATAACACCCTAGGCAGTGAACCTAATCGTTGTAGTGTAGTAATTAGGGTAAGCCACGGGTATTGATATCGTTCTCTAGGGGAATAGGAATGCTAGTAGGGAGTTACTACGCTAAGGTTAAGGTTGAGGAAGATTATTTTTTATCTTTTTATATTTTATGAAAAATGGAAAGGTACGAATCTCGGGTATTGGATTTGGGGGGTTGGTATTTCTACCGATTACTCTACTATTATCTAATTATCTAAACTAAGGTTGTGGGAGTCTATGTCTAATTAATGTGTGCTCGTATGATAGTTTAAAGATGTGTTTACTTAAGTTGTATTACTCCTTAATTATCTCCTATTGATGGTTGAGTGTCACGTCTTATTCCTAGTTGCGTTGTGTGTCTAAAGTTGTAGGGTATGCGTTTCTCCCTAACTCTTCGAACTTACCAAAGGGTCTTGTCTACAAACCCACTAGAGATTATAGACTCCTACTCTAAGGCGCTCTTCGGATGGTTTAGCCTACAATTACTCAGGTAATTATACTCTAAGGTTCACAAAGATGAATCAAGCATTAAGTACACAACGAATGACCTATCGCATTACTAGATCATTAATCAACTAAGATAAGAAACAACCAATCAATATTCAATAATTAAGTTTCATACTTCCTAAGCAAACACACAAATAAATTAGCCGGACATGGAGAACATGCAAGCATACACACAAATAATCAAAGACATAATTGAATTAATGAAGTAAAGACTTATCTTGGTGTAAGATAGGGTTTAAAACCCTAAAATACTGTACAAGACACCTTAGGTTCGGTTTTAGGTTTTTACTCCAAAGACTCTCCACACAAAGACTGAAAAATTCGGATTCTACATATAAGATTACAATTGCGACGGCGTCACCTTATGTTTAGTGACGCCGTCGTGTCGCCGCCATTAGGGTTTCGTCTTGGCCACGTTAACCTTGCGACGACGTCACCTTATGTCCGTGACGCCGTCCTCTTCAGCTTCTGACATCGTCTGGATTGCATCTAGGCCGTCTGAGTAGCGACGGCCTACTCTTTCACCACTAGACGCCGTCTCTTGAAAATACGAGTTTTGGGTTCTGGCCCGTCACAATAATTTTGGGACGGCGTCGCCAATAGCACCTGACGCCGTCGCCTTCTACTTTCAGCAACTGTGAGTGTCTCGATTTTCGACTTTGGCCATTTTCTTCATATATTCGCGCCTTTTCGTCCAAATAAGTGCCATTCCAGCATTTTGCCTTCACGAGACCTAAAAAGTGAAAAGGAACGATATTAAGCAATAACGGATACAAAAGTTATCAAATAAGGACTTAAACGACCCCTCAAAATGGTACCTTTTAAAACCTTATCAAATATCCCTACACTTGTTATTTGCTTGTCCTCAAGCAAATGTGCTTTTAGCCAATTAATTTATAAGTTAGGGGTCATGAAGCATTAATTCAAAACGGTCCACAACACATATAAGCCCCGCAAAAGTCATAACAAGCACGGAAATTACATACTAGTACCTCACATGGGGTGTTTGGATACTCACATCTCTCTCGGGTGTATATAAGAAATATAACAATATAGGAAATGGAAGATGAACACTCATTAACCGGTCCTAGTACATAGATTACCATAGGCTTGAGAATAGATCAAACCTCCATCGCTTTGGCGTAAGCACCTAGGAAAGACTATCAAAGAGGTCTTTAAAGGGTTGTAACGTTAGGCTTACGGTAGGGAAATAAGGGTTTGGTGGGATAGGCTATTTAGTGGTTGTAAGTCAAAAATCTCTATGTTAACTGCATATGAAGAATGGCGTTGCTAAGCCAAGACTCGACACTCTAAACTCTAAATAACTGAAATAAACAAACATAAATTTAAAAGATAGATGTAGGAAGGTAGCCCGTATGTTTTGTTTTTTTTTTTTTATCACTCTATTTTTTTCTTTTTTTCTATTTTTTTTTTCGATTTTTTTTTTTTTTTTTTTTTTTTTTTCATACACTTTTACTCTACCATCCTCTAAGATAACATCAAAATACTAGGGATTTATATGCATATCCCTACACTTGAGTTTTTATTACTCTAACACTAATTTGACCCGATTTGAAAAGATCAAAACACTTGGGGTACATTATTACGCAAACAAAGAGAATTTGAATTTAACGTTCCCTTCCCGTCATTTCATAAACTTTAACTTTTCCCATGAATCCCAATCATCCCAAAACTGTATACAAAGGATATGACTCGACTTAGCAACTTATGCAAGCAACTAGATAATTGAACTAAGGGTTTGGGGTGATAACAAACATTTGCACTAAAAGTGAGTGCATAAGGGGTAGGCTAAGGTGATTTGGGTGTATATTTGGGGGTGGGGTGTAAACAATGCTCTTCATTGATATTCCGGAAAAACCGAAATATCACGAGAACCGCGAAAAGGATAGGCTCTGAGGGGTTAACTAGGGGTATCGTGTACTAAAAATGAGTACAACGGAAAGGGTGTGGGGGAATTACTCAACCAAAGTGGAAGAAGTAATTATATTACAGGTATCAAACAAGGGTTATCCTAATGCCTCTTATCATTTAGTTATTCCTAACTACACAAGTGTAGCCTCACTTGCAATCTCAGAATGCATCACAAAACAAGTTCTAGAATCTAATATACTACCGGTTCACACTCTAAGCATTGAAGATGAATGCTTTAATTCCTACTAATCTAAGGGCGATCCTCACAGTTTGGTGGAATTTTGGTGGTAAAGGGTTTTTGTGCTAGTCATGCAACTTCCTATCCATGAGACGCTTTTGTTAAGACTAATGGCCCACTCCTATATGTCATGAAAAATTTTAAATTTGGTGCCAAAATTACCCTAACCGACATTTTCTCATGGTTTATTACATAATCACAATTAGACAAAGCAAATAATCAAGGATAAGCATAGTTTCAAAGTTCCCGTTTTATTTTCCCTCCCTACACTTAAACTGAACATTGTCCCCAATGTTCCCCGAAAGTATCAAAGTTATGATAAAAGAAGGTAATTAAAAACGAAAGAAACTAATACTCCCCTGATTAGCTCGGTAGGATCCGTGTAAAGTGGTGGTTAAATCCTTTTCAAGAAGAATTTATGCGTGAAAAGCTCCTTCCAATCTTATGTAACTTCTTCTTGATAAATTAAACCTGCACACTTGAAGAAAACAAACAACCCAACGCATCAAACCGAACAAAGAAAAATCAAAACAAGATGTAATTCCAGACTTAAATAAGATATAATGCTTGTGGAATGGATGTTTGCAGATTTTCTATAAAATTAAGACCTGGAAAATTCCAAAAAATTATAAGTAGCTCAGAAAACGAGAAAAAGTAATAAGTTGTTTTTGCTCCTTCCTGACGCCGTCAGGTTGCAATCCTGACGCCGTCAGGTTATCCTGACAAAAACTGGTCTGCGATTTTCTGAAAAAAATTCTGGAAAATTTGACATCTTTAGAATCTGGAAAAATTTCTGCAAAACATCCATTATGACTCGATACAAGCATTTGACTCGAACAAACACACATGTATATCTTTTAAATAATTGTAATTCTCATGTTCACGTTTCTTTTGAAAACGTGTGTAATCCTCCCTACACTTATCCCTTATGTAAAATACCTTTATATGTAATTAAGACGAGGTTAACGACAAAATAAATCTTTTTTACAAATTTAAACATGAGAATAAACAATCAATAAAAGATATACGACACACAAATAAAAATGTAAAGCAAATACACATGGGTTGCCTCCCAAGAAGCGCTTGTTTTTGTTCGAGTCACGAGCCTGACTCTACCCTTATTTAACGGAAAAAGGGGAAGTTTTTCCTACACTTAAGCTTAAGTTCGGGTGATAGTAGCAATACACACCCTTAGGGTGGAAATTTGCTACGCGAGGAGAGGGTGATGGGTGATTTATATGCTCAAAGGAGTGTGCTCCATTCATTATAACCTTACCTAAGTCTATTGGTGTAGCGGGTGAATCAAATCTCCCTCCTAAAAATGGATCATCTTCTATCAACTTCAAAAGATTCTTAGTTAAGGATCCATCTTGACCTAATACACCCGGTTTAAACCCATAGTGTTTCTTGTTATCAACCATGAATGGGTGATATAAGTGTGTAAGGTCATGGGTTACTCCTATATTAGCTTCCACTCTACATGGCCTAGAATCTACCACCTTTATCAAGCAACTACCCGGACTATCTATTTTGATGGGTGGATTGGGGCCTAATTCAATTCCAAGATTCACATCTAAAGACGGAACATTGGGTAAGGTTTTTGGTTGAGGCTCCGGTTCATCAAAATTAGGAACTTCCCTAGGACTAAGAGAGAGGTCATGACAACAAGCATCTAAACCTACTTTCTCTAGTGGCGTTTGGTCCAAAGGTTCTCTATCAATTGGGGCTCCTATAGTCTCCTCTACTTCTTCCGGGTAAGTTATAGGCGATGTGTGTTCCTCCAGTGATGGTAGGACTTGTGAGTTATCCGATGGGATTGGATTTTCTACTCTATCCTCCATCTTATCAAGATCACCTATGTATTCATTTTGTACTGTGGTAGCGCCTAACCATGACATGCACCTTGGTACCTCAACTCTAATCATCTCCTTCCTAAACAACCTTTCCGACCGAAGTTTCCAAATTGAAAATAGGTCTAAAGATTCGTTTTTTGGGTCCCATGTTCCACTTCTAAATTGGGCGTGAATCTCAAAGGTTTCCCATGCATTTCGAACACCACGTCCCCAAATATCCCCATCCGCTACATAGTCAAGTCTCCTTTGGGTTTCGTGGGCGATACGAGTGTAAAAGAATTGTAGTGGAAACAGTAAATCAATACCATGATAAAGGACTTTTTGTAATAAATATTTAATTCGAGTCCACGCCTCAGGAAAGGATTCATCATGATATTGCTGGAACCTCAAGATCTCATTTTGGAGTGGAAAGGGTAGATTATGTAGTGGATTTTGATTGGGTGACAGTTTTGGCAGATTCGCGTTCTCCATAACGGCTAACGGAATAGTTAATGAAAATGGTTACGAACAAAGGTCACGAAGAAGGGGGATAGACTAAGAGAAATCTAAAAATGAGAAAAAAGTTTACTTGATAGGAATCAAGCAAAGAAACCTAAACGAGGTGGACTACTAACTAGCTATTCTATTCCCCGGCAACGGCGCCAAAAACTTGATAACGCTACACGCGTCGTTCGGGGTCAAAGGAACTTCCTTTTCTTCGAGCAAGTTTTATAACACCCTAGGCAGTGAACCTAATCGTTGTAGTGTAGTAATTAGGGTAAGCCACTGGTATTGATATCGTTCTCTAGGGGAATAGGAATGCTAGTAGGGAGTTACTACGCTAAGGTTAAGGTTGAGGAAGATTATTTTTTATCTTTTTATATTTTATGAAAAATGGAAAGGTACGAATCTCGGGTATTGGATTTGGGGGGTTGGTATTTCTACCGATTACTCTACTATTATCTAATTATCTAAACTAAGGTTGTGGGAGTCTATGTCTAATTAATGTGTGCTCGTATGATAGTTTAAAGATGTGTTTACTTAAGTTGTATTACTCCTTAATTATCTCCTATTGATGGTTGAGTGTCACGTCTTATTCCTAGTTGCGTTGTGTGTCTAAAGTTGTAGGGTATGCGTTTCTCCCTAACTCTTCGAACTTACCAAAGGGTCTTGTCTACAAACCCACTAGAGATTATAGACTCCTACTCTAAGGCGCTCTTCGGATGGTTTAGCCTACAATTACTCAGGTAATTATACTCTAAGGTTCACAAAGATGAATCAAGCATTAAGTACACAACGAATGACCTATCGCATTACTAGATCATTAATCAACTAAGATAAGAAACAACCAATCAATATTCAATAATTAAGTTTCATACTTCCTAAGCAAACACACAAATAAATTAGCCGGACATGGAGAACATGCAAGCATACACACAAATAATCAAAGACATAATTGAATTAATGAAGTAAAGACTTATCTTGGTGTAAGATAGGGTTTAAAACCCTAAAATACTGTACAAGACACCTTAGGTTCGGTTTTAGGTTTTTACTCCAAAGACTCTCCACACAAAGACTGAAAAATTCGGATTCTATATATAAGATTACAATTGCGACGGCGTCACCTTATGTTTAGTGACGCCGTCGTGTCGCCGCCATTAGGGTTTCGTCTTGGCCACGTTAACCTTGCGACGGCGTCACCTTATGTCCGTGACACCGTCCTCTTCAGCTTCTGACGTCGTCTGGATTGCATCTAGGTCGTCTGAGTAGCGACGGCCTACTCTTTCACCACTAGACGCCGTCTCTTGAAAATACGAGTTTTGGGTTCTGGCCCGTCACAATAATTTTGGGACGGCGTCGCCAATAGCACCTGACGCCGTCGCCTTCTACTTTCAGCAACTGTGAGTGTCTCGATTTTCGACTTTGGCCATTTTCTTCATATATTCGCGCCTTTTCGTCCAAATAAGTGCCATTCCAGCATTTTGCCTTCACGAGACCTAAAAAGTGAAAAGGAACGATATTAAGCAATAACGGATACAAAAGTGATCAAATAAGGACTTAAACGACCCCTCAAAATGGTACCTTTTAAAACCTTATCAAACATGAATATGAACAAAGCTTCATCATCTTCTGGGGTACTCCCAAGCAATACAATTCCCAATCCAAATGCCGAGTTGAAAGCCGTCACCACTCGTAGTGGTAAGACGCATAATGGACCTTCGACTCCAATGCCCCCTCCACCTGTGGCAATGAGTCAAGTTACCAAGGATACAACGGACAAGGTGCAATTCTCAAGCCCACGAAGTACCGCACACGTCCCACCTTCGGTAGTCCAAGCTTTAAGTCCGGAACCCGAAGTTCCGAAGAAAAATCCTGAGCCAGAAATGATTTCCATCCCGGCTCAAAAGTCTAGTCAGCTTCCTTACCCATCAAGAATGAATGATGAGAAGCTCAAAGACAAAAACAAAGAGCAAATGGAAAATTTTTTCCAAATCTTCAATGAGCTACACTTTGATATAAGCTTCGTTGATGCTCTCGTTCTAATGCCTAAATTTGCATCCACGCTTAAAGGCTTACTGACCAACAAAGATAAGCTATCTGAGATGGCTAAAACCCCTCTCAATGAGCAATGCTCAGCGGTCCTTCTCAAGAAGCTTCCCAAAAAGCTTGAAGACCCTGGCAGATTTTTAATCCCGTGTGATTTCTTGGGGATGGTTCAATGCTCCGCCTTGGCCGATCTTGGCGCTAGCATTAACCTCATGCCACTCTCAGTATGGAAGAAACTGTCTCTTCCTAAACTTTCACCCACTTGTATGACACTCGAGCTAGCGGACCGTACCATAACTCGTCCACTTGGGATAGCCGAGGATGTCGTGATGAAAGTGGGAAAGTTTCACTTTCCTACTGACTTTGTTGTAGTAGACTTCGATGCAGATCCTAGAGTTCCCCTCATCTTAGGGAGAGCTTTCTTGAGAACGAGTCGTGCTCTGATTGATGTGTTTGCTGAAGAGTTGACCATACGGGTTGACAATGAAGAACTCACGCTGAATATCAACCAGAACTCCAAACCTCTATCCAAACAGAGTGTTGCCACAATTGATCAAAAATCTGAAAGATTCAATGCAACACTCTCAAATTTCACGGTTAAGAGGAGTCACCAAAAACGTTATGAGTTAAAAGCTTTGAAAATCACCCCTGGTTCAAACAAATGGTTTGAAAGTTGTACCAGGGAAGTCAAAAGTGTTCTTGATGATGATGATGATCTAGAATCGGAGACTTCATCGGAAGTGGTGGAAATTGCTAGCTCTAAGAGCACACCACTTGTCCCACCTCCGGAATCAGTTTGTCGCATCGAGTTTGTTAACTCTGTGGATGAAACCAAACTCTCTTCAGTTTCATCTGAATTGGATGATGATGTTTGTGATCCAATGGGAGACATCCTTCCCATTGATGAATTGCTCAAAAATGATCCATCATCTTCTAGTCTTATTATTCCCGACTCTTCCATCCCTTCTCTCACTCCGGATGAGGAAGACGACAATTTTTGGAATGAAGTCGATGCCTTTCTTAGTGATGAGTCAATTCCAACAGGAATTGATAATACTTACTTTGATCCGGAGGGAGACATCCTTTTTCTGGAAAACCTGTTGATTGAAGAAGCGTTTCCCACCCTCTCTAAGCTTCAAGTTTAAGCTTAAAAATGTCAAAAATGGTGATTTGCTTCTTTCTGATGAGGAATGGACTTGCATCCTCATGTACGTCTTTATTCCATTCTTCACAGATGGTGTGGTTGCTCTTTCCCTTTTCTCTTTCGGGAATGAGGACACCATCTTTGACCCCGGTATCATCCCTTATAGTTTCTACTATTAACAATACCGCTGTTATATCTCGTCGGTGTGGAACTTTCTGATGTTCATATGTTTATTAACATTGTGAACGAAAGTCCGATCGAGATTGGTTTTCCACGTTACTTTCCCCATGAACAAATGAATGCGGGGATCGAGTCAAGCTAGCGACTCGGGAATCAAAAACAGTAGCATGCCATATGGGTTTTCACCCATATTTCTGACCTCTTTCTATCTTTCTACCACCCTAGTGTGGGGGGGGGGTTGCCCCACATGTTGTGTATATATATAAGTAAAAAAAAAAAAAAAAAAAAAAATCTTTCTAAATAATGGCCGCAGTATTTCCCTTTTACGTTCTTGGTTTCAGCATAACCGCCGGTACTTTGAATATTGAGGGCAATATTCATTTCTAAGTGTGGGGGGGAATTCTCACGAATTTTATCATGTAATTATCCGCCTAATTCCCCCGTTTTTGGCCAAAATTTTTTTTTTGAGTAAGTGTTCTACACTTACTCATTTGGTTATCAGTCCGCCATGTCTAATAAACAAAAGGATTGGCTAATCCAGGAGCAAACGGCTCTTGGTAAAGATATCTCAAATCCGTTGACGGCTTGCAATTTGCCCAAAATTGTATGGTATTCAACTCACCATATCTTTAATTAGTGAAGAGTTGGCTAGCCCGCAAGTTTATGGCTTGTGGTAAAGGCAGTGGAAAAACCATAATTGGTAATCAGCTCACCAAAGATAATACTGATAATTTATCTAAGAGTTGGCTAGTCCAGAAGCAAACGGCTTCTGGTAAAGACAAATCAAATCCGTTAGAAGCTGGTGGTTTGCTCAAAATCACATGGTTATCGGTGTACCATGGTTCTTACTTGAACTGAAACATTTGGCTACTCCAGAAGTAATGGCTTTTGGTAAAGAGATTCAAATCCATTAAGTTTTTCTCAAAAGATTGCTAGGGACTAGCAATAGTTTAACGTGGGGGATTGATGAGTGTGTAAATACTCATCATTTTTGGTTAAATCTGAACTGCAAAACGTTTAAAAATGCTCAGAAATCCATCAAAATACTGAAAATATTCCAAAATTGCAATTTATATGTTTCAGATGCAAAATGTTCAAAATCAGATGAAAAATGAGCTAAGTTTGCATAATTGGCAGTTTCAGTCCCCCAAGCTTCAAAGATTGTCAGAAATAGTCCCTGAGCACTTAATTTCAAAAGAAAAATCACCAAAGGTCCTTTTAAAATCATAACTTGTCAAAATTAGTCCTTTGGTGAAAAATATCAGAAGTTTTGAGAAATTAAAAAATTGGTCCTTCAAGTTTAAAAATTGGCAAAAATGGCCCTTGAAAATTTGAAAATGTCAAGTTTGGTCCTTGTTCTATTGGAGCCTGTCACTTTTAGTCCCTTGGAGCAACTTTGACAAAATGGCAGAAGTGGCCCTTGCACTTTCAGAATTTGCAACAAAGGTCCTTGATAATTAAAACCTTTAATCCCATTTGGCCCTTGTCATACTTGTGACCCCCTGCCACATTCCACTTGACCCTTCCCATTTGACCCCTTCCCCTTTTAATATTATAAGCCGGTCAAAAAAGGTCAAACCTCCTTCACGGGTTTCCTTCCCTCCATCATCACCCTGCTACACCTATGCCTGCAAAACCACCCACGCTCCACCTCCATCATCATCCTACTACCCTCCACCTCACCCCAAGCCAAGGTGCATTTAATGCACCTTCAACCTAACACTCAACCCCCCAGCTGGCTTATACTCATTTTGGTGCCAAAACCAATTAAACGGCCAAGATCAATTTAGCCATCCAATGGTCCATATAACAACTGGGAACTGCTCAGAGGAGAGAGATAAGCTGTTTGGAGTATAAATAAAGGAAGAAAGAGGCAAGAGAAGGGAGCACTTAGTTTATTTTTAAAAATGTATGTCGTTTTTTAATTCCAAAGTCTTCAATTGATTCTTAGTTGTAATTTCCAGTTTAATTGTATCAAGTAAAAGTATTTTAGTGTATTGCAACTCTTTTCAAGTATTAATTCAAGTTGGTGTTAAGATTTCATAGTTCATAATCACTGTTGCAAATTTCAAACTCATAATCTGATGTCCAAGCTTCAATTAGCTTATTTATAAGCTCAAACAAGCTTATACTAGCTTATTATAGCTTTCTGTAAGCTCACATTTATGTTTCAAGTCACTTTGGATATTGGTCAGTGAAAGTCAATCTGGGGCAAAAATTGAGAAGGAAATGGAAATGGTTGATGCAGAAATGGATTTGGGTTGATTTAGAAGCAGTTGGGTTGATATAGATAGGGTAGTGGTTACTGTGTTCATTGGTTCACTGTTTTCAAGCCATTGTGGCTAAGGACAAATTGTAAGTCATTTTCTAGGTTTATTGCAAAATCTGTTCTTGTGGTTTATAATAGTTTTAATCTGTTCATTAAGTAGTATTTAGGTTAGTTAAACTTAGTTTGATCATTAAAACAAGTTGGTTCAGTGTTTGGATCATTTAAAGTGCATATCAGTTGGAAAAAGGTGTGTTTGGATTTGATACTTAAACTGTGTTAGAGGTTTAGTCAGTGGTAGTTTCTTGTTGCTTTAAGTTTGTCAAGCTCATTTGAACTCACATCTGTCAATAAAGTGTGCCTGCAAACACTCAAAGTCAACATTCCATTAATCTGTCCTAATTTGCCTATCTGTTGGATTTTTAAAAGATCAAAAGCTTGTTTAGTGTTTAAAATTCTTAGACATTGCTTGCATTGTGTTTGTTTTATCATATTACATTAGCATCAGTCCTCAAATTGATTGCAAATCTCACCAAAGTCAACTTTTCTCAACTGTCAAAATAGTCAAAACATGAAAAATCTTGTTTTCACCCAACTGGGGTGAATTATCTTGAGTTCATTTCTGGAACAAATTCAGTGAAACTTGGTATTTTAAAAACTTCAGCTGGTCTCTTTACTTATCATCATTTTTGTGGATTTTTGTTAATTTTTTAAAAGCTTCAAAAAGGCTTGTGAATCTGGTCTTATATGCCCTGTGCACACACTCAGTATTAACTGAGTGTGCACAGGTCTTGTGCAGCCCTTGCACAGAGCTCATAAGAGCTTGTCATAGTCTGGTTTTTGGTTTACAAGTCCCCAGCCAGGTCTTCTTTAAGTTCCAATTCTTGGTTTTAAGGTATAGCTTATTTAGCAGCTTATTCCTTGGCTTAAAAGTAGTGGTCTAAAGTCTGTTTTTAGCAATAAGCTCAATTCATCAAAACTGAGTAGCTTGTGTTAAAGAGGTTAAGGACAGTTGTAAATTGTTGCATTTGGTTACTTTTAGTATATTATAGCTTCTCTATCAGTTTTGTGCTTATTTGTAGCTTGTGGCTTAATTGGAGTGCTTATTACTTAAGCACTTTAACTGCAGCCTCTTATTCCTTCACATAACCACCTGTTTTTCTATTTTTCCTAGATTCTATATATTATTTTAGGCTTATCTTGAATTTTTCATATTTTCCAAGCCTGTTTGCTATTTTTCTGCATTTTAATCAATTTTTAGTACTTTTTAATTAGCTTTTAATACAATTAATTCAGAAAAAGTTCAAAAAAATAATTTTTCATTTTTCTTAGGTTAAGATAAATATAAAAAGTCAAAAAAATATTTTTCTAGATTTTTCTTAGTTAAATTTGTATTTTTAAGCAATTTAAGTAATTTTAAATAGTTTTTAATTCATAGAAAATAGAAAAATAATCAGAAAAATACAAAAATAGTTTTGAAAATTCTTTTTTGTTATTTTAGATTTTTCCAAGTTATAATTTCATTTTTCTAGATTTATTTCATATTTTATTGTATTTTAGGTTATTATTAAATAGTTAAAAATAGTTTTTAATTAATAATAATTAGATAAGTAGTTATAAAAATAATTTTCTTTTTCTATATATTTTCTTTTATCTTTAGGATTGTAAAAATGTCATTTTCATATTTTTAGGATTTATATTGTTTTAGTTTCACATTTTCTTTTATACGTCGCGTAGTTTTTAATTCAGTTTTATAAAAACTTAAAATCAAAAACATCATTTTGCAAATAGTGGTAGCGTTTATTTAATATTTTTTTATCTTTTTAATTTTCTTTAATTTGCATTTAAGCCGTTGTAATTTATAGACTTTTTTCTGTAGTTATAATAAATCAAACCTCTTTTCCGTTCAAATCTCTCGATCACTATTCGTTTGGTGATTCTTCGCACAGCTCGCTGGGACATAACGACCCGGGGAAACACTATACTCCCCTGATCTTCATTGAGTTCGTTTCTGAACCGTTTTAAGTTTCTTACGGTCGGCCATTCACAAGTGGCCGGCTTGTGTGAGAAAACTTGACCGTTCGGGAGCGAATCACTGATGATCTCAAAGATAGCTCAAAGATCACCAAGTCACGGAACATTCAAAGACCTCCACTGAAAGTACAAAGTATGCGGACTTTAAAGAATCACTACTAAAGCACAAACATTGCGGATATTGAAGAATTAAAATCTAAGAGCTTGAGCATGAAGTTTACGATTGAATGCTAGGATACAAAATGTAATTCATGGGGTGACCTCCCTTAGGGGGAGATTGTTAGGATTTAGAAAATCCATGTTGAAGTTTTGGTCGCCCCAACTATAGTCTAGCATATGTTAGCTCGTAAACATAACGTTATTTATTAGTTATTAGTTAGTCTAAGTAACACCGTGGAGGACGGACGGGTCTTTACCCACTGTATGCCTGATCCATAACCCATAAGGGGCGTGTAGTAAGTTATATAAATACCCCTTCCCTCTAAGGGAAGGGTTGGCTGTTTCATTATAATAAACACACACATAGTGTTTTTCTCTCACTAGAAACTTCCCTCTCTACTCTTTCTCTCTCTAACTATGGCCAGCTTGTTCTTCCATAATCCCCGACCTCCCGAATCACATGATCAAAATTAATAACGATCCTACAAAGTTCATAAAATTCTTTGAGTTGAACTTTTTGGTGATCACCCGCGGACTTGAGATCAAAGTTTGCATGCTTCAAGGCCCAATAGGCTTTATGCTCGAGATCGATTGGTAGATGACATGCCTTTCCGTACACAAGCTTGTAAGGAGTACACCTGATGGGTGTTTTGTAAGCGGTACGAAAGGCCCAAAGTGCATCATCTAATTTGTCCAACTAAGAGGCACAGTTTTCGCCTACGGTCCTTTTCAAGATTCTTTTTAAACCACGGTTTGAGACTTCCACTTGACCACTAGTTTGTGGGTGATACGCGGTAGCAAGACGGTGAGTGACACCGTACTCAAGCATGACCTTTGAAAATTGGTCATTGCAAAAGTGCGGACCGCGATCACTAATGATGGCACGGGGAGTTCCAAAACAAGCAAAGAGAGATTTTAAAAACTGCACAACTACTCGGGCGTCGTTGGTGGGGAGTGCTTTCGCTTCAACCAATTTAGACAAGTAATCGACCCCCACGAGTATATACTTGTTCCCTCGTGAAGACGGGAACGGCCCCATAAAGTCGATGCCCCACACGTCAAAGATCTCGCACACTTGGATGGCATTTTGTGGCATTTCATCCTTTTGCGAGATTTTGCCGTGACGTTGACAAGAGTCACATGATTTGACTAAGTCATGGGCATCACGATAGATTGTGGGACAATAGAAACCGGAGTCAAACACCTTTTTGGCGGTGTAGTTCGGGCCATGATGTCCCCTCGTGGGTCCATTATGGCAAGCTTTGAGAATATCAATGGCTTCTTGGCCATGAACACACCGCCGAATGACTTGATCCGCACATACTTTAAAAAAGAAGGGGTCTTCCCGAAAGTAATTCTGAACGTCTTTGAAAAATTTGTTTTTTTGTTGGGATGACATCCCTTTAACAACGAGGTTCCCCGCATGGTAGTTTGCAAAATCGGAAAACCATGGGGTACTTGTGTCACCATGAAAATATACCATGTTAAGTGTCTCGAGAGGAAATGTTTCATTTATTTCCTTTTTCTCGAGCACACTTTGGTGAGGATTCTCTAATCGTCATAAATGATCGGCCGCAAGGTTCTCGGCTCCTTTTTTTTTATCACGGATGATGATATCAAATTCTTGAACGTGGAGAACCCACTAGAGCAATCTCGACTTTGCATCTTGTTTTGCAAAAAGATATTTGAGGGCCGAGTGATCCGTATACACTATGCTTTTAGACAAGATTAAGTATGGTCGGAATTTCTAGAAAGCATACACCACGGCTAATAATTCTTTTTCTCTCGTAGTGGAATGTGCTTGAGCCTCGGTTATAGTTTTGCTAGCATAGTGTATAGGCTGAAAATGTTTTGCTTTATGTTGCCCCAAGACCGCACCTAAAGCAAAGTCGCTAGCATCGCACATGAGCTCAAAAGGTAGGTCCCAATTGGGGGCAAATAGTATTGGTGCTTCGGTAATTTTTTTCCTTCAAGTTTGAAAAGCTTCAATGCACTATTTAGAAAAGATGAACGGAGTATCTTTCTCAAGGAGACAGGTCATCGGCCGGGCTATTTTCGAAAAATCTTGAATGAATCGACGATAGAAGCCGGCGTGACCAAGAAAATTCCGAACACCTTTGACGGTGGTGGGATGAGGCAATTTGGAGATAACATCAACTTTAGCCTTATCAACCCCAATCCTGCTTTTTGAAATCTTATGGCCGAGGACAATGCCCTCTTTTACCATGAAATGACTTTTCTCCCAATTTAGACAAAGATTAGTATCTTCACAACGTTTAACGATCTTGTCGAAATGGGAGAGACATGTTTTGAAATAATCCCCGAAGACCGAAAAATCATCCATAAAGACCTCCATAGTTTTCTCGATCATGTCATGAAAAATGGCCATCATACACCTTTGGAACGTACCGGGAGTATTACATAATCCAAAAGGAATGCGTCAGTAAGAAAATGTTCCATAAGGGCACGTTAAATTGGTCTTCTCTTGGTCTTGAGGGTCGATGGGAATTTGGAAGTAACCAGAGAAACCATTGAGAAAGCAATAGTATTCATTTTTCGTTAACCACTCGAGCATTTGGTCCATGAATGGTAAAGGAAAGTGGTATTTGCAGGTGGCATCATTTAAATTTTGGTAGTCACTACAAACACGCCATCCCGTAACCAATCGAGTAGGAATCAACTCGTTTTTATCATATTCAACTACGGTAATGCCACCCTTTTTGGGCACACAATGCACGGGGCTCACCCAAGGACTATCTGAGATAAGGTAAATCAATCTTGCATCAAGAAGTTTGAGAACTTCATTTTTGATAACTTCATGGATTTTAGGATTCACCCTTCTTTGATTTTGAACCGCCGGTTTAAACGTCTTCCATTAAAATATTGTCTGTACAAAATTCCGGGTTAATACCCTTAATGTCAGAAAGTTTCCAAGTGATGGCTCGCTTATGTGACTTTAAAACCTTTATAAGAGCGGCTTTTTTCTCCTCACTCAAATCTTTAGCAATGATGATGGGTAATATATCATCACCCTCCAAAAATGCATATTCAAGATGAGGCAGTAAGCCCTTAAGTTCGACCTCCGGAGGATCATTAGAATTTTCAATGTTTTTAGTTTCCTCAATATGAAGTTCTTTTGGAGGGAGTGATGAGGGATCATCATTAAGCAAATTCTCGAGGAGAATAATGTCTCCCTCCGAGTTAAATACACCATCATCAATTCCCGGCAGAATTGAATCACAAGATAAGCAAGCTTCAATCTCTTCCAAGATGAAGTCAAGTCCCTCAAACGGAGTGACGGAAGTATCGTCATATTTAGAGGAGTATCTCGATGTTTGATTGATATTGAACGTTACAACTTCTTTATTCACGCGTAAAGTAATTTCCCCTTCGTAAACATCAATCAATGCACGGCCCGTCCTCAAGAAACACCTCCCAAGAATGAGGGGTACTCGAGGATCAGCATCGAAATTTACGACAACGAAGTCGGCAGGGAAATAGAACTTCCCTACTTTGACGAAGACATCCTCGGCTATACCTATGGAATAGTAGTAGAACGGTCTACAAGCTCGAGGGTCATACACGTAGGGGTAAGTTCGGGCAATGAAAGCTTGTTATATATTGAAAGCGACATTAAGTTAATACTCGCGCCAAGATCGGCCAAAGCAGAGCATTGAACTATTCCTTAAAAGTCGCATGGAATGAGGAACTTGCCAGGGTCTCCTAAATTCTCGAGAAGTTTCTTAAGGATGACCGCCGAGAATGTTCATTCAAATAAGTTTTTGCCAATTCAGAAAGTTTTTCTTTGTTACTCAATAAACTCTTGATTTTTGGAACAAACTTGGGTATCAAAAGAAGAGCATCCGTAAAACTAATCTTAAAGTGCAAATCTTGAAAGATTTGAATGAACTTCTCCATTTGATGATTAGCCTTCTCACGGAGCTTTTGATCATTAAGCCTTGAAGGATATGGAATTGAAGACTTAGGATTGGTCTTTGGAAATCGGGTTCCGGAATTGAAGTTTGGACCACCGGAGATTGGACGGGTGCGGTACTTTGTGGGCTTGAAGAATGCACTTTGTCCTTGGTC
This sequence comes from Chrysanthemum seticuspe, assembly GCA_019973895.1. NCBI lineage: Eukaryota > Viridiplantae > Streptophyta > Magnoliopsida > Asterales > Asteraceae > Chrysanthemum > Chrysanthemum seticuspe. The sequence goes on from BPTQ01000002.1 coordinate 130,840,004, forward strand.
ACCTCGGTTTCTCGTGCCACTTCCCTCACCGGAGAGGGAGTAGGAATCGAGGGTCCATCATATGATCTACCACCTTGAGTGGCGATGGCATTCAACTCTCCTTTCGGGTTTGGAACGGTATTAGCCCGAAGGGATCTCGAAGTTGAAGCTTGATTCATTTGACACATAAGACTATTAAACATGTTCTTAATTTTGTTTTGATATTGATCAATTTTATTGTTAGTTGTCCAATGTTCATTTTTAAGCTCATTACTTTGTTTAGACATTGAGGTTTGAAAATCATTTTTCAAAGTCGTAATTTGGTTTTGCAATCCCCTAATGGTAGCATCATTTGACTTAATGTAATTAGTAAGTTCATTTGAGGGAACAATCGGGGCTTGGTATCTGGGAGCTTGATACCCTTGATTGAAATTGACCCCTTGGCTCTGGTATTGGTTGATCGGGGGAAATTGGTTTTGAACATTTTGCACTCTTTTCCTTAATTTTGGTTAAACCTATTTTGGTTGTTAGGTTGAGAAAATCCGGGTGGTCCTACTTGATTGTTAGCTCAATAGTTCGGGTCAACTTGAGGACGATATTGGTTACCTCCTTGGTTATAAGACCCGGCTACGACATTTGCTTCAAAAGGACTACCATCGGTGGCGGTACAATTGTAGTAAGCATGAGGCCCACAAGTGGTACAAGTATCTTCCACCGCTTTGGCTTGAGTGGGTGGAGGAGTGGGTAGGGTAGAAAGTTTCTTTTGAGAAAGAAGCAATGCTTGGATAGCATCGGTGAGCTTGTCAATCTTAGCATCCATGCTAGAGACATTTTCTAAAGAGGAAGAAGGTGAAGCACTCACTCGGGAAGCAACCGGTTTGCTTCATGAAGTGTGAACCTTAGACTTATTCTCAATGATAGACAACGCATATTTCGTAGATCGAGTCAAGATTTTACCACCGGTGGCAGCATTGAGTGAGTCTTGATCAGTTTCGTTTAAGCCATTGTAAAATGTATCAATTTGATGTAACTCGAAAAAACCATGGTGAGGACATTTACGAAGTAAATATTTAAAACGGTCCCAAGCTTCACTAATTGATTCATCAAAATTTTGAGTAAACTTTGTAATTTCATTTTTAAGGTTTTTGTTTTAGACGGGGGAAAGAATTCATTAACAAACTTTGATGCTAAATCTTCCCATGTTGTGATCGAATGAGGGGGTTGTTTTTTGAGCCAAGTCTGGGCGGCCCCCTCGAGAGAAAAGGGAAAAAGAATTAGTTTGATTGCTTCTTGAGGTACATTTTGATATTTGATTGTAGATTTGAGCTTGTTAAACCTTCGAGTGTGGGAATGAGCGTCGTCCCTCTCAAATCGATAAAATTGACTCGAGGATATTATGTTTAACAATCCATGTTTAAGCTCAAAGTTATCGGCAACGATTGCCATGTTAGATATTGGTGTTCATAAACACATAAACATACAATAATATGAGGCGTATAGAATGAGTTTTAGAGAGAGAAAGTGGAAGAGAAAGACAAAGAAAAATGATATTGAAAAGCTCCAACCCTTTGCCTTGCTAGGCAAAGGGTATTTATAGTTACAAGCTTAGACGCCCTCCTTCGGGCTGTGGATCAGGAATACAATGGGTAAAGACCCGTCCGTCCTCCACGGTGTTACTTAACAAACTACTTACTAACACTAAATGACTACGACTACGAGCTTTCTAACGATTACATATACTTGAGGTGAACGACTCTATAACTACCGGATTTTCTAAATCCTAACATTCTCCCCCTAAGGGAGATCACCTTAAATTACATTGATTACAAACATATATTATATTTTTGATGTTCTTGGATTCTTGTTTAAGTTCTTTGCTCTATAGCCCGTAGTCTTTAATTCTTCATGTTTCGCATGTTTAGTTCTTTCAAGTGGAGGTCTTTAACTGATCCACGTGGTGGTGAGTTTTGAGTCAGTTTTGAGATCATCAGCTACATCAAATCTCTGACTCATCCTTTTGGTGTATCGCCATAATGTGAAGTTGTGACTTTCAGACCGACATGCTCACATTTTGGATCATGATATCTTCTCATCAGAGTAGCGGAAGCTTTGGTTGATTCATAATATTTCCAGCAGCGTAGCAGAAGTATGGATTGAAAATATATGAGCCAGTTGATGAAGACATGCACTTATCATGATTTCTTTAGAGGTAAATGTGATGTGTGAGCATGCGGCTATAGAATGACTCCTCAATGTTGATCAGCTGAAACCGTCGGGATTCCCTACATACAAAAGTTAGTAATAAAGCGCCCGAAAGTGTCTTTGATCACTTTTGTTGAATTGAGGTGCACGGCCCACAGTTCCCTGTTGATCAGTACAAGTACTGCCTGTGATCAGGTATAATTCTGAAGAATCTCCTTGACAGGGTTTCACAGCTGCTCTAGTCGTTCTCAAACTGGAACGTCTCAAAGAAGACAACACCGAGTGAGTGAACCAGTGAATTGAGATTCACTGATTGATGATAATGATTTGAAAATAGTCGTGTATTGCTTAATATAAAGGGTTTTTCAATACAACGAAGGTTTTATTGGAAAATCAATTCTCAATCATAAATATCCTTTCAATTTTGAAACATTAATACACAGTCGATGTGCTATAGAAAAGAATTTTTAGGCACAACGACTGGTTTTGCAAAGGTATCCGTCAATCCATTCCTGGACCAAGGTTGATTCAAGATTGAATCGCCTCATCATTTATATCTAGTTGTCACAAGCTTGATCTTATGAAAGATCTCACATGTCACCCACCAAGAGCATGTTAGATGTTGGCTCTAGAAGGATTTCCATCTTCATCGTGAATACTTTACATATCACTCGGATGTTCTGGCAATACCACAAGGATAATGCGTAGGACTCTTAAATATATTCTTACTTTACACATTTTGTGAAACAACAAGTCTTCAAGGATAGTGTGTCCTAATTGAGATTTATTGATGATCTCTTGGCTCTAGACTCAATAGTGCACTTTTGGTTTCCTATGCCGGAGACTAGGGAGAGGGTCTCCTTCTTCAATATCAACAATCTCTAAGAGAAAGTCGATAGATTATGTAGGTTCCCCGTGAGAATGAAACAAGCCCTTTTAAGAGGAACTTGAGTGGCTTGGGAAGTTTAGTGCAGTGCGTCACTGGGTCCATGACGTCTTGTCTTCAATACCAGTGTTACCTTAGTAACCACCAGTAGCATATGAATTGAACCCGGTTTCTGCCCTAAGGTTGAATAAATGGAGGGCTATTTCTTTTCAACCTTTTCTCATTTAATTCCTTTTCATTCTTCAACCCCTTAAGTGCTTAACGATACTTTATTACTAGAACCTAGTTGGGTTTATTCCAGTTCTAGGTCTTTCTCAATCCGCACTCTTCCCGAATTCTCATTTTCTCCTTTTTTTCATCATACCTAAGGACTTCTACACTATCTAGTGGATTATCCCTGGGTAGATCCCTCCGGTTCTGGCGGGATTGTGGTAACGAATACCTAACCTAACCATCCTTATATCTCCATTCATAAAATAAATTGGTAGGTCTTTTGGTATTGTTCATTCCGCCTCGAAACCAATTGAAAATCATTTGAAAATCAATCAAGGTACTTGTGATATAGAATCAAAGAGTTTTGTACCTTAATTGTTTATGATATTTGTCACACCCCCAATTTACCTGTTTTTGCAGCGGAATGGAATTCCTGGGGGATTGACTGTCATAGCACCACAATCACAGTTATATTGAACGACCTAAAGTGTCGTTTTATAAACACATCGTTTGATATTTAACAAAAGTGTTCAGAGTTACAACATAGGTCCCAAAAGTTTACAAAGTTTGCGGAAATACAAATATATTACAAGTCCAAACGATGGTTTTGAAATAAAGTGCCATAATGTACAATGATATAAGTAGACGCCGCGACTCAAAAGGTGGTTCCTAAACCATGTCATGATGATAATGCCTCAGTTACCTGAAAATACATTGCTAAAACGGGTCAACAATAATGTTGGTGAGAAATCATAGGTTTAAGTAAATGTTTTATACGACTACGCAAGTATAGATCAGGCATGACAATTATGTCACGTAAAAATGTTACAATTGCAATAAGCCCATGACACCGAAACTAGACTGTTCATAATGTATGCCCCTGTAGAGTGTTTGCCAGACAACTCAATAATGTTATTAAATGAAATGCATCCGTATGACTAGTTGGGATTCACCAACCCGGATGGAGGCGTCACCCTCGATAGATCTATCCACTCACCCTCGCTTCTAAGATTAACGGTTCATGTTCAGGTAATGGGGACTTTCAAATTGGCAAATGCGGTAACTTAAGCAATGTAAATGAATTTAACATACTTGGTATCGTAATAAAAATGTTGTGCAATGTATTCTCCCCCGTAGGTTTGAAAATAATTAAAAGCATGATCGACGGGGCTATGAAAACTCACTTGGTAAACTGGTGTGATGACAAGAGTGAGTACACTGAGGTATATCGGAATGCCTTAATCGGGACCTATTACGAATGATATGATATGTAATGAGTTGCAATGTAATGTTATGCATGCATTTCGTATGTTATTTATACCATTTGCGAGTTTTGGAAAATAATACTTATCGTCGAAAAATACTCTTTTGACGTCTTGACCCTTCAAAAATCACTTTACAAGTATTTACGTCAAAATGTCATCCTACAATGGTTTTATAATGATTTATAGTGAAATTTTCACTTTTCGTCGTAAAATAAAGTCGTCGGAAATTTCATGAAATTGACAAAAATGACTTCGAAAAACTAGTCGTAAAATGGTGTACGTCGATCGTTAGGAAACGAATTCAACAGTTTTAGAAAGTTTGTATCAAAATCTAAAAGTTTCAGTTCAGGAGTTTTCGACATAAAGGTCTCGAACATAAAGATATTAAGGGTTAAAGATGGTGGTTTTGTCTAATTGTTGTGTAAAAAGTGAGTTTCGGCAAGTTTATGAAAACGTGTGTATCTTTGTCGTTTCAAATCCGTTTTCTACGTATAATACGTCCTTAGCTTCGTATCAAAGTATACTAATATATTTTTGACAAGTCGAAATAATTTGTAAAGCTTAGGGCTCGTTTTTGACTCGAATAAAACAAAAACATGTTGCTGAAATTTCAGAAAAAAATATATTTCGTCGTCAAACTTTAAAAATTCATAACTTCTTCATTATAACTCCGTTTTTATCCGTTCAAGCGGCCACGGATTCGTTTTAAAGTATATTTTCTAAATATCAAGGCCAAAAAGTCGTGCCTACAGTCGGAGTTTCCAGAAAATCAAAACAAGGACAGAACACATTTTATACTTATCGAAAATAGTTTTTCTCGTACTAAACCTATTCTAATCCCTTCAAATCAACTCCAAAGCTAATCTAATCCTACCATACACCTTCTTAGGGTGTCATGGGTTCCTAATCATCATCAAGACCAAAGTATACCAAGGGGATAATTATAGGATGACCTTATATATATATATCTAAAAATCATGTAAAAATGGTATAAACAACACAAATCATGCATGCTTGCTCCAAAAATGAAGAGATACTTATGAAATGAAAAGGAAAGATGAAAAATATAAATGATATGCTTACAAGTTAATATGATGAGGTGCAAAGAACAAGGTTTAGCCTAAACACTCTTGGTTTTTATTTCAAAACCTTATAAAGAGTGTTATCTAGATTGTTTTTATGCTTGAACTTGAGAAAAAAATGATGATCCCTTGTGAGCTCCTATAGGTGGCCGGTTTTGATGAGAGAAAACCAAAGAGAAGAAAACCTTTTTGACTTGATAATAATGAAGTGTATGAGAAAAATGAAGTCTTGGAGTATAATTATATACTTTCAATAATTTTTACTAACCATCATAAATGCCAACCCCCCCTTGGTCGGCCAAGGGGGGAGGTATTTACAAATTGTATATTTTTTTATTTTTTTTTTATATAATAAGTAAAATTTGTAAAAATGTGTAAGTGAAAGGTGTAGGTAAAAAGGTACTTGTAAGGTTTTTATGTATTAGTGTATTTAGGAAAATTTTTGGTAAAAGAAATTTTTAATAGATCAAATTAGAGTATAATGAGATCATAAAAATTGTAAAAATACATTCCTTGTGAAAATTGAGTGATATAAAAATTATCGTGCAGTTTTTAAGAAAAACGTCGTAATAATATAAATTTAACGATTTATATACAAAATAAATTTAAAACACTAGGTAAACTAAAAATATAGTTTTTATAAACTAATGTAAGTATAAAAATATGTCGGGATCATTTTTGGAAGTAACGGATTAAATATTCAAAATAATAACTCACGCGATAACGTTTATTTAATATAAAATTTACGCGTTAAAGGTGAAATGCAATGTCATGAATGAACTAATGTGATGCAAGTGATGTTAATGAAATGTAGACTAAACTTAGTCCATATGAAATGTTCGTGATGATATGATCATGAATTCGCCGTTAAACCATAAAGGTTACGCGAATTTGGAACAAGTAAACCAAGTTTACGATAAATGTTGAAATTGTAAGGCATGAATTGTTTCGAGAAATGACCTGGAAGTACGGGTTGTCACAATATTTTAGAAATGCTCCCCCTCAACATATGCTTAAAGTATTAGAAATTGTTTTAGCACATGGAGGCAAGAGGACTTTGAAATCTTAGATTAAGAATTAAAGATCCAATGTTTGATTAACATTTTCTAAAATGATCATCATCACTTCCCGATCAAATCTAGTATTTTAAATACTTTGGATAAAACAATTTTGGGAAGGATGAGGTTTTCTTATGATTGCTCCCCCTCAATATGTGCATCGAGATTCAAAAGTGTTTTGCACATATTAGAGAGAACCTGCACTTAGAGACAAATCAATCACGTTTCAATCCTTTTTGGTTTGAGATAGATGCTCCCCATTAACATGTGCTTGGAAAATTTGAAATCATTTGGCACATGTAGGGAGGAGTGCTTGTTATTATATTTATAAAACCATTTATTGAATTATCAGTTTATATCTAATTTAAATCACAAATTCTCCCCCGATCACAATTTTCAAATCCTTTGAGATTTGTGATCTCTATTGATTTAAATTGTTTTTGAAAGCTTTTGAGGAGAATTGTGACTTGCTTTTAAAACATTTAACTGATAAGGATCAAATTTTGAGACTTTAAACTCCAATGATTAAACATGCTTAAGTATCTTATGAAAACACAACATTAGCCTTGTTTCTGGATCCAATAGTACAAAAACATTGTTCTTTTTTATTATCCAAAATTAGACCTTGCTCGATTATGTGCCAATTGTTTGAAAAATAACTTTTTGATTTGATTGAAATCATTCTCCCCCTCAATCAATGACATAAGTTGTTGATGGAGTGTTAGAGATTTTGAAAAATGATAAGTCCAGATGATTTTCAAAAATATAGTCCGAAATGACAATAAACCAACATTTTGTTTTCATTAGATGACAAATATTTTTCAGAAGAATATTTAGAAGGAAAAATATTTGTGAAGGAAACATTTGTCTTTTTGGCGACAAACATTTGTTTTTAGAATCAGCGCATGAGGTTTCAAAAATTAGATTTTGCATGGCTCTGTTCTTTCTTTTAAAACGGGTTACTGCCTGAAATGACAATAAACCATCATTTTTCTCCATCTCATTTTTTTTAATCAAATTTAAAAAAAAATATTACATCTGTTCGAACTTCATCTAAAGACCCGTGTCATTATTGAATGACAATTCAAAGTCCGTAGATGTTATCAAAACCAGATGACATGATATAAAAATAATATTTTTGTGCTTTTTCAAATTTTTTAGATTTTTTTATGGGTTTTGAAATTTTATAATTTTCTATTTTCTTTTTGTTGGTTTTATAATTTTGTATTTTGATTTTTTGATAAAATATATACAAAGAAGATAATTTAGTTTAAGAGGATGATGAGATGAGTACCGAGATAAGGATATCATTCAGCACGTTGTAGAAGAAAGGAATCAACATCTCTTAAACTTTCACCACCAAAGCATTCGAGGCTTCTAAGAAAATCATATGAACATGAGCCTTCTAAATGTGAATCTTTGGTAGCTTCCCCCCAAACCGACAAACTAAGAATAAAGACCATTTCCCCAAGAAGTAGAAATGAAGAAAAACGGTTTCATTGAATGAAGCTCAGCACCCCGAAGAACACGAGAACACCGAAGTAACAAGTTAAAACATTGATCGTCTCAGTGGTAATCAAATCCGGAATAACTGATTAAGTCCGATCACATGAACCTGTTGTGCGTCCCCGATGTACACATTACTCTTCGAGATTGACCAGTTGTCTATTCAAGGGAACAATACATCAACATCTTCATTTTACCAAGTGCATTCCAGTTATCTTCCATATAACCACTCAGCCCATAATGTAGACAAGTACCCAGCAAAAGTAGAGATGATGACATCCAAGTAACATGTTGAGTCACTGATTATTTATGCGGATGTAAGCTCCGAAATATCTGATTAAGCTCAATCATGTTTGATGTCAACTCCAGAATTTCTGATTAAGCTCGATCATGTGAACATGTTGTGTGTCCCTGATGTACACATATCTCTCCCCTGATGGTTGCGATCTCATCGAAATCATCATTACATTGTGTACATGAAGCAATAACCGAAAGCACTTTATCATAAACCATATAGAAGATATCGATAAGCACTATCATCTCACGTTCCAAATATTCTTCTCACATTTCTTCCAACCGAACACTGAAGTAACACATACCAAAAGTCTCCAGAGACCACTTCCCCTAAATAGTTGGAATAATACATCCTTCCCCCAAATAGTTGGAATAGTATATCCTTCCCCCAAATAGTTGGAATAATACACCAGAAGCCACGAGTTAAACACTGAGTTTCTCTGCGGTTACGACATTTGTCTTCCCGTAATATCAACAATCATAAAGTTCATCACGTGTACTCGTTGAGCGTTTAGATGTATGACTCCTTCCCCCTTGCTGGTTTTGAATCCTCAGAATCAACAAAACATAAAATATCCATAAACTCGAAATCTTGTGAGAAGAACTCAAATATCCCAAATGAATCATGTGAGAATCAACTGCTACAGAAACTCTCCCTGACTATATTTACCAACCCATATGTGGACAAATTGAAGTGACCAGTGATGAAGCAAACCCGATATACCAAACTTGAAACTATAGTAGAATTTTCCCGTAGTTGTAACTTATGCTTGCACTAATGTTGGAAGAATGGTGTAGAGAATTCATGCATCATGAAAATCTCTAAGTACTCAATACCCAATGAAAGTATGAGACATTAACACCTCTTGAGATTATCCACAACGTCCAATATGTGTGACACTGAGTACTGAAATGTAACTCCTTTTAGTGATAGTTAACCATGTCTACAAACTTCCATCCCGACTACTGGTAACTAGATAACCCAAGTTTTCAACTTAACTCTTAAGCACGAGCAAGATATCATTGAAAATCATGCAACCAACCTACCCAGACTTCAAGATAAAATAAGAACACTCCTTTGTGAAATTCAACTTCAAATTCAAATAAGTGATAAACGATTAACTCTGAAGTGATCAATTTATATCAAATGCCCAACATGTGAATATACATACGATCTGATGTACGTCGATCCACTGAATGAACCGGAGTAATTGATTCCTCAACAGCGATGTCTTCTTCCTAAAGGTATCCTCATGCTACCAAGTTAGCCTTGTTTTTCAACCTTCCTCCCAGATCATGAAGTTTGACATTAAGTGTCCACTTTGCCGTGATGATCTGGATGAGGAACGAGCTCCCGAACTTCAAGTATTTAAGCTCATTGATCTTTTCTTGCATAGCCACAATCTAGCGGGATTCAGTCAATGCTTCTTTGTGAGTACTAGGGTCAGTTGAGGATATGAGAGCATCATGGTAACAAAAACATTGCTAGAGTGGGTAGATGAAGGCGTGTAGAGACTGATCTGGAAGATTCATCAATAATGTCTTCAAGCGGATGAGGAGGTCATTTTCCTTAATGCTCATATGGTTGATTTACAGAGTGCACATTGGAAGGAACAATAATCCGTGAAGATTTGGCAAAGGAATACCAAAGAGCGGATCATTATTCATGAACAATAATCCGTGAAGATTTGGCAAAGGAATACCAAAGAGCGGATCATTATTCATGAGTGCAACTGCAATATTATGATAGTCATTATCAACGCCTTAAGGACTAACTGGAGATTGGGTTTCTTAAGTAGTTTGAGTTGTACTTCTTAGAAGGTGTACCAGTTGAATCAGCAGGAACCGGAGCAGGATTTTCAGGAACTAGATGATCATCATTCGTAGGAAGTTGGAAGTACTCATCAAACATATATTGAAACAATGAATCCCAAACAATAAATCCCTGTTATCCTTAGTAAGTGAAACATTAGGCGTTTGAGGAGAGTTGTATAACCATTATCAAGCATCCATCAATATGTAGAATATGCACTCTTATCCGCCTCAAAAATTGCATCCTAAGTTGCCATTTTTGATTTAAACAAGTGAATAAGAATATGCACCAATGAACGTAGAACCACTTGATGATTGAATTAGCATTTCAAAAAAAACATGAAGCTTGTTGATGGAGAATGTAGATGAGAATGATCATAAACATGAAGATTTCTCTTCTTTTGAAGATAAAGCGCACTGAGGCGTACATATTTCTTTTCTTTAGAGTATGAGGCTTGAACTGTTGTGTTCAAACGTCATACTCATTTCCCCTCATCTGTTTAGAGCAGCCTTAATCCAAGTACCAACGGATGATTTGTACAACCTGCATTGGAACACAGAAAAAGGTGGAAATTTGAAAACATTGGATCCCCATGTGAAAATGGGTTCCTTTTGGTTAGCGCAAAAAATCTTTGATTCAGCAAAAACCCTAGTTGCAATGCCATTATCACTAGAAGCTAAACAAGTAGAATCATCAGACTTAGTTAAAGTGCATTGTTTTCCTAATGGGATTATTCTACCAGTTGGCTTCCAAACCTTAACATGCACTACTCTAGGCATAATGTATCTAGTTAAGGAGCAAGGTTTGCTATGCGTGAATATTCGACCTGTGGGCTTCCACTAAAATGCTATATTGGTAAAACCTTCCCTGTAGGTTTCCAAGATTGCTTAATCTGTTTCGATTTCCAAACTTTCTTAACTGGGTTATGATTCTTAAACCTCATAAATAACATACCACATTTATCATGATTACCAGAAAATAGACATTCTTTACATGTTTTGCAGACGTCATAAGACTTCGAATTAATTTCAGTAAGCTTAGAGCTAATACTAGATCCAACACGATTCTTTTTGTTCAAGGCAAACTTATTGTCCCTATGGTGTTCTTTCACTTCCTTTTCTTGATCACTTTTAGTTTGCGAAATCCTATCCTTCTTTGCATTGCTTCTAGGTTTTGACCCCCTAACTTTAGTGTCAATTTTAACATCTGTAGGAGTGATTATGGGAGCCTTAGTTTGTTTTACTGCCATTTGATTTTCTGGTCTAGAAGTGCTGGGTTCTGAGGCTTTCAGAGGCACATCAAAGGTCACATGCTTGACTGTAGGCATAGAACAAGGCATAACCTCTCTATCTTTCCTAGTACCAGATTTAGGACATGTTGCAATCACACATTCTAAGAGTTCCTGAGATCGTTTGGCATATAACCATGCATGCCCAACAATATTATCAAGTGGTTTCTCTATCTTATCATCTTCAACAATCTCACGGAGGCACTCTAGACTATCCTTGAGGTACGAAAGATATGTTTGATATGCAAATTCATTGTTTCAAAGATGAGGGGGAATATATTTCACAGTTACAGCATATTTAGAACAAGCAGGAACCTTTGGTGTAACATTTTCACCACTAGTGATTGGCATTTTCCCTTTTACCACACGCTTCAGATTCTCAATTTCGTTAAGCAAAGAAGTTACCTTTTCACTGTTATTATGATTAACTTGAGTGAATCACATAACTCTTTGTTCTGATCATTAACTTTTGAAATTTCAGCTTGAAAACATTCATTTTCGTTTTGCAGTTTATCAATTTTGTTTTGAAGTTGGAAATTTTGAGAATCTAAAGGCGGAGGCATACGGGGGCCAGTCACTTCATTCTTTTCACCCTTCAATTGGGAAATTTGGGCTTTCAACCTTTTGATCGTGTTACAATGAGCTCGGATTAGTTCATCACGTTTGTTGATTTCAAAAACTGCATCAAACTCAGGAGCATCCGAAGATGTCTTGGCATTTGAGGTTTTAACATTTTCTTTAAGATGTTGATATTTTAATTTTAAACCAAGATATTCAACTTCCAATTTAGAAAAATGCTTGACCATGTTATCATGATCGTCTTTTTCGATTTTATCATGCAATTTTGAATTTTTGGTTTCAAGCTCAATGACACGATCCTGGGAGACTTTCAATGCAATTGACAATTCATAAAATTGAGAAGCAGTAATGGAATAATTCGTAACAGATAGAACACATCTTGAGAAATACATCTAGAAATCAAATTATCGTTAAGGATGTGAAGGTTCTTCCTCTCAATCTCATTGCTCTTAAGCTCACAATCATTTATTCTTACCTCGTTTTCCATTTCTAATGCGCACGAACCAGAGCTATCCCCCGGGAAACCCTTCCCAAGTAAAGAGGTATTGACCATCGCGTCCGGATCTGATCTATCTACTCGGCAATTCATTCGGTGACTTCACGGTCGCCAAAGAAGACTTTTTCATTTCTTTAATCTATGTATCTATGCCCTTTTGAAGACTCTCAAATTGTTCTTTTAGTTGTTTAAAGAAAGGCATGACCTCAGTTGAATAACATTTTTTAGTTTGCTCAAAACACCTTTCCCCTTCAGTTATCCCCGTAGGTGTGATTCTCTTCTTACACGTTTTCTCAAAATCAACGAATAGTTGGTAAACTACATATAGGCTGCTTAAGGTCTTGCTTTGAGTGGGAAGAGTTCTAGGTACTAAACGCATTGGTGTATTGGGAGGATACACAGTAGCTGGAGGCAATTTCCTAAAGGGAGGATTCTTTTCAACAAGTTCATCAGCTTTGTTTTTATTAATATCTTTCTTCCAAAATACTTGTTCAGGGGTTAATTGAGTTTGAGGTCTAAAATTGTTCAAGGCAATCCAATTTTACTTAGTGTAATCATGGGATTTAAGCGTTATATTATACTCTATACACCAAGGATCTTTTAATTTATTTTCCATATTCTCCCTAGAGGCATCTTCTAATTCTCTATCCTCTTCAGTGCACTCTATACATGATGGCGTTTGTCTAGGCTTAAGAATCTCATTTCCATCATAGACTACTTTTTGAGTAGCCTTTTCTATTTTACCATACTCAGGATTGGGTTCCTCTACAAGGGCAATACTATGCTTATCGCTTAAAAATCTATGCTTAGTGACCATGTAAGCATTCCGAAGGGTGTTCCCTTGTACGTACAACTTGCTTTCAAGTTTGTTCTTCAAAGTTTTCAGGTTGGAAAATTCATTTAAAAGTTTTAATTCCTTAGCATTGAATTCCTGCTTAAGCACTTTTACATTTTCTTGAAGTTCTTGTTTTCGCTTAGCAGTTTTATTAAGTTATTATTGCAAGGAATTTAACTCTTGTTTTAATATTTCTTCCCTAAAATTACTTTTTCTGATAAGTGTACGCATTTGGGTATCCATCTCCTGCTCAAGTGAGGTCAGCTCAAATTTAGCACGCTATTCATAGATGGCAACTTGATCCTTATATATGTTAAGCTCAGTGGTAACGGAATCATCAGGGATAAATGCAGAGTACTCATGCAACTCATAATCATCATTTTGAGTAGAAGATGCACAGCTAGGTACAGTAGGAACTTCCATGCAGCTTTCCTCTGCATTAGCGTGCACAGGTTGTCGCTGGTGCATCTCTATCTTGGGTACATCCGAAGCTTCCATGGAGCGTTCCTTTGCATTAGCTTGCACAGGTTGTGACTGGTGCACCTCTCTCTCTTGTGAACATGAGCACCAAGAATCCATTTTAGCATTATCTGACTCAAACACGATAGTCTGTTGTACATTGTTGGGTATCTTCTATTCATTGATCACGTCGTATAATCGGAGTATCTTAGATACAACTGAATCTGAATCGTTAGGCATGATGTTGACGTGCACGGTATTTTACAAATCTATGATTTAAACCGAGAAATAGAATCTTTCGCGGGATTTTACAAAATCAAGAAGAAACCGTTAAGCAATGACCAATAGAACGTATTAAGATGACTGATGGATCGACACAATGATAGACAATTGTGTGTTAGGACTTATGATTGTTTGTAGGATTAGCTGAGATGTTGTTTAGTTGAGATTTGGAGTGGTTGTTGCACGATTTTAAGCAGAAATTTAGGTCTAAACACTTATAAACCTCAATAACTTCTGTTTGGAGAGGATTTAGGCCTCGAAGGTTTTTCGGCATGCCATTCTCCTCATTCTCACGGTCGTTTTGATGGGTAGAACGCTGAAAACGGAGTTACGGTTCAAAAGTTATGGCCGTTTGAAGTTTTGTCGGGAAAAGTCAACAAAACGCACTGATGAAATGGTCAAACCGCACTTTTGTCAAACCGCAGAGTTCTCAAAAGGCATACCACAAATCACACACTTGACAAATCGCACCCTTGACAAATCGCACCCAAGAAAAATCGTACCCTAGACAAATCGCACCTTGATTATCAAATCGCTTGAACGACAAATCGCTTAGCAGACAAATCGCACCCTAGACAAATCGCATAAGCTTACAAATCGCATAGTACACAAGTACACCCATTACTTTCACTACTTTGTCCTTTCTTGTCGTTGTCTCAATAGACAAATCGCATAATAGACAAATCGCTTCACATAAACTGACAAATCGCATAAAATAAGTGACAAATCGCTTCAATAAGCAATTCTTAATGAGACAAGTCGCATAGAAACGAGAACAAATCGCATAGAAGAATCACTTTACGAGACACAAATCGCATTCATGAAATATTCAACAAATGCCACTTTTCAATCCAAAAACAACCCAACCACGATGATTTAAGCCTTTCAAACCAAAACCTAAACACTTATAATGATTCTAAACACAAAAGTACTATCGAAATTCCAAACTTTATCACAAGAAATGATCCAAATGATGCAAACTACTCTAAACTCATTCAAACCCAAAAACCTTATGAAAACCACTAGAAATCCAAGAACATGAAAGATGAGTGATCAAACCATGGCTCTCTGATACCAATTGTTAGATATTGGTTTTCATAAACACATAATAATATGAGGTGTATAGAATGAGTTTTAGAGAGAGAAAGTGGAAGAGATTTGGGAACTTTAATGAGACAAAGAAAAATGATATTGAAAAGCTCCAACCCTTTGCCTTGCTAGGCAAAGGGTATTTATAGTTACAAGCTTAGACGCCCTCCTTCGGGCTGTGGATCAGTCATACTGTAAAACCCTAAAAATCTAAAACGTGTGAAAAGACTATTTTGCCCCTCTAACTTAATGTTTATAAAATACGTAAAACATGTCAAGCTCATTAACTACACTTAGCTTATAAATGTTATACAAGATAATTGTCACTTATGTTACAAATAAAAATGACACAAGATAAGTCATTTGGATTACAACACTAGACATTAAATTAAATGTAACAAACCACATATGATAAATTAGAAAATTATGGAAATAAAAGATTTACTCCACCTATTCGGCCCTATAGACGTTCTAATTTTCCCCGTGATTCTCTCCATTAAATCTCACTTATCCTTAAATTATAACTTAACAATTCAAATAAAGCAAGACAATTTGTAGTTTAGGAAAATATTGAATAGGTCTTTAATATTTTCCCTTTTGTTCGGCCTGATGGAACGACCCATCCCCAAGAATCACGGTGATAAATTTACACACTACTCCCCATTTATATAAAATGAATATCACTTTTCCCATCTCACTCAAACCCTAAACGCAAAGAGCAGCAGCCTCCATTCTTATTTCTCCAAGACGATCAAGGCGAGGGTAGCAGTTGGGTGATCATTATGGCTAACTTGTATTGGTGACCAGTCCCTTGTTCCAGTTCGGTTAACGATCAATCGGTTCGTAAGTAGTAAGTGGCTTGTTTGGGGCGTACCGTTGGTTAGATCGAGGGGTCTCTAGGATTGATCCTCGTGTTCTTGCTGTCCGGTTGGCATTTCTTAAGGTTTCGGACGGCGGGATTGATTCATCATGTGACATTACTTTCCTATTTTTCTTGCTTCGAGTGAGGTACAAATATTCTATCCCTTTTCAGTAGGGATTTCTCATAACTTTTTGATCCTTGACTTTACTTCACTTATGATATTCCTTTGCTATTATTTCCTTATGCTATGATCCTTTTGATATGATTCCGACATAATCCTTTGATATGATTCTGTTCACTATGATATTCGTTTGTTATGATTATGAACTTCCGATTATGAACCTTATGATTATGAACCTTATGAACCATCTGATTATGAACCTCTGATTATGAACTTATGTTATAGAAATCTGATATGAACCTTTGATATGAACTTTGATATGAACCCTTATGATATGATATGATTATGCTTTGACCCTTCATTCTGATACCCGAGCCAAATATGTGTTCCTAGTCAGGAAGGTAACCTGACCGTGTCATTGATGCACCAATGGCATGACTCCAGTGTGTACGAGTGATGATACACACCGTCCCCATTATGATATGATATGATTATGAGCTCACTATTTGTATATGATTTGGCCACTATGATATGTTCCGGGGGGCGTATGGATGCATCCTAGATATGATATGTTTCGAGAGATTTGATCTGTTTGGAGATATATATGGTGAATGATGTCGGGTGCAATCCGCGTCTTCACAATTCTGGGAGCTAGCTACTCCATTTGTTACTGAGGTCTCCCCTCCTATTATGTATGGTATTCCGAGGTCACCCCTCCGAATATAATGGCTACTTATGATATGATATGATATGATATGTTTCCGGGCTCGGGTAGTGTTGGGAATTAAGGTAATCTACTGATTCTGCCGAAGCACAAGCTACTGATTCTGCCGAAGCTTTAGTCGAAGAGATTCTGCTGAAGAAGAAATGATGCTGCCGAAGTTATACTTCAGCAGAAGTGATAAAGCAGACAGTGTGTTGCTGCTGAAAGTGGGAACCACGTAGGAGAGATAAGCTCACTTTAGAGTAAAAGTCAGCGCCGTATGTATAGGTTGGCGCCGTATTATGTAGAGCTTACTCAGAATAAACACGATGATTAACAAAACAATATGATTAGTTGCATGCTTGTCTAGTTGCATGCTTAGCCTAGTATAGTAGTAGAAGCGTAAATTGTCAACGCTTATTAGGGTTTCTTGCTTATATAAGAAACCACATTATCTTGTAATAGATAAGCTTTTAAAAAAAGTTTCTAAAGTCTTGTATTCTATCCGAAACATAGAGTTTCGATAATCAAAGATCCATAGAGGATCAAAAGTGTTCTTAGTTACTATAACTTGTATTTATTTTCCGCTACAATACCAAGTTGTAGAGATCTTCTATTAGTTTGCTTGTGATTACATACGCAAAGCTAACGATCCCCGAGTGCTTAAGATCTATCAAGGTCTTGGTTTCTATCAAGTGGTATCAGAGCCTCGGGAAAGTCTCTACGATACTAAGAACCAGTCTCACCCCCATACAACCAAACATTCATTCACCATGCCTGGATCAGATACTGAAAATGAAGTCACCAACACAAACAACACCAACACCAACACCACTTCCATGCAACAGCTCAGTCTCACAAATAGCAATGGTAAATTCCCTTATTTAAAGAGGGAAGAATATGAACTTTGGACTATGAAGATGGAAAACTGGATCTCCAATATTGATTGGAATCTGTGGGAGGTAGTAAAGAAAGGAAATAGTCTAAAGAAGATGATTCCTGACAGAGATGGGAAGTTTATCATGGCTCCACCAAAAACTGCTGAAGAAGTGCTGGCCATGCAGAGAGAGCATAAAGTGAAGACCATTCTGCTTCAAGCCATACCTGAAGATCATCTATGTGATTTTCATCATATGGATGATGCTAAAGATATTTGGATGGCTCTCAAAGCAAGGTTTGGTGGAAATGAAGAATCAAAGAGAATGAGGAAGTCCATGCTAAGACAACAGTTTCAGGACTTCAACATATCAGAAGAAGAAGGTATCCACAAGGGATACGACAGGTTCCATAGGATCTTGAGTCAGCTGAATCAGCTGAATGCTAAACCGGACAATGAAGATTGCAACTCAAAGTTCTTGAGGTCCTTGCCACCATCATGGTTGCATGTTAGTATTGCACTCAAGGCTAAAGGAGGGTTGGATATGCTCACCTTTGATGAGCTATACAACAGACTCAGAACCCTTGAACCAGATGTCAGGACTCCCTACCGTACATCTTCTTCTAACCATGCAGCTTTTGTTGGGACATCTCATTCCAACATGATGGTACAAGCTCCTAGCTCCAACTATTTTCCATCATCTCCTAGTTCCAACTACTTTCCATCATCATCTTCAACTCCCCCTGCACCACATAACCCTCGTCCCACTCCACCAAGTTCTCAAGCTAGGTCTAGTAGTGTGATAGAGGATGTTCTTCATTCGTTTGTTGCTGACTATGATACTCAGCAGTATCTTGCATATGAAGACTTTGATCAAGTGGACCCTCTTGATATGGAGGAAATGAAGCTGAAAATGCAGGTGGCTTTGCTGTCAGTGGACATCAAAAGGTTTGAAGAGAAGGCTGGAAGGAAGTTTGTTTTCAAGGGAAAGGAACCAGCTCGTTTTGATAGAGGGAAAGTCAGGTGCTACTCTTGTCATCAGATGGGGCATTTCTCTAGAGAATGCAAGGACAGAAAGAATGGAGATGGAGCCAAATATTTTTCCTATCAGCAGAAACAGCAGGAAGCTGGAGCTTCAGCAGCTCTCCTCACCATGGATGAACAGGTCAACTGGACCACACATGAACCTGTTAATGAGGAAGCTCATGATACTGATAAGCTTGGACTGCTTGCAAGGTGCACTTCGGATGAAAGGCATGATCAGTTTGCCTTAATGGGATTATCTCAGGTACACAATTGTATTTTTGGCTGTAGTCTTAGATACAATGAACTTAAGGAAGAATTTGATGCTATGAAACCTAAGTTTGATGCATGTTATATTGATAATGAAGCTCATAAACTAGCATTAAAAACAGTAGAAAGACAAAAAGTATGGTTTCAGAAGAATCAAATTGCTTATGAAGAAAAGATAAAGGTTTTACAGTTTGATCTAGAAGTTGCAAATAATTACTTAAAACTGTCTGAGAAAGCTAAGGATGAAGCTGTATCTGAAAACCTAGAGCTTAAGGAAAAACTAGCTAAGGAAATAGCTATGCATAAAGAATGGTTGGTAAATGGAAACAAGTTAGCTAGTCAAATCTATAACAGTCAAACAGTTACCTCTGGCTTAGGACTAGGCTTTCAAAAGTATGTAGGAGTAGAAGCTAAGTATGATGGTCGTAAATCCACACCAGCAGGGTTAGCTAACTTTGTAAAAGAAGGTGAATTACATGCTGTCCCTGGACCCATTAGAGGTGAGTTCATGCCCATAGACCTATCCATCACTGTTGACTTTGATGGATCACATCACTTATATGGCAAAAAGTCCAAAGACTTGCCAGACCCTGATACCTCATCTAATGATTTTGTCTCTTGCTCTGACAGTGACAACTCATCGGATCAAGGGTCTACCTCCTATGAAAGTTGTGATTCAAATGAGAAGTCTGACCCTCCCAAGCCTGAACCAACACCCAAGCCTGCACCCCAGTCTACTTGTGAGCCTTCTAGGGAAGCTGCTGAGGAATCATCTTCCAAGACAGTTTCTCCTGAAGACTTATCTTTTAAATGTTTGAATAATCAGTCTGTTAAAAACAATTCCTTGAATGTATCTGTTTTAAGTACTTCTGCATGTAATCCAACATCTTCCTGTGTGAATAAAACTTCTAAGAAGAAGACATGTTTTGTATGTGGCAGTAAATTTCATTTGATAAAGGATTGTGATTTTTATGAACAAAGATTGGGTGCATGTGCTACTCCCCAGAAACACAAACCTAACTGGACCAATGTTGCTAATATACCACCTTATGTCCCACAAGCAGCTAAAACTAACTCTCATTGGAGAAGTTCAGTTACTAGACCTTATGGCCAACCAACGAGCTCATACTTTAAACATGACTATTGGCCTACATATGTTGACTCCATGTATGCTGGGAAGGGATATGGGAACACTGCTGTGAAGCCCTCAGCAGGTTGTTCTTGGACTAACAAGGGACCAAATTATCAATGGAGGACCAAGAACAATGGTGGATCCTCTAAAACTTCATACCCTAAACCTGTGATCCACAAGGCAGGTTCAAGTCAGTAATGACTTGAGCCTCCTCTGAATACTAACTGTCTGTATATATTTTTGTTGTTGTTTGTAGGATCATCCCCTTAAGCATAAGAATATTGGTATTGTTGATAGTGGTTGTTCCAGAAGCATGTCTGGAAACAGGGATATGATGCACAATTTTGTCCCTATAGAAGGAGGAGGCAATGTAACATTTGGAGGAAGTGATGGGAGTATCACAGGAAAAGGCACCATAAAAACACCTCATCTGGATTTTGAAAATGTTTACTTTGTTAAAGAACTTCAGCATTTCAACTTGTTCTCTGTTTCACAAATTTGTGACACTAAGAACAAAGTTCTCTTCACTGAGAATGAATGTCTTGTGCTGTCTAAAGACTTCAAACTCCCAGAAGAAACTTCAATTCTACTGAAGGTTCCTCGTACTCACAATTTATACACATTCAACCTTAATGAAGTTCAACCAGGTGGTGACCTCACTTGCTTGGTGGCTAAAGCATCTCTTGATGAGTCCACTAAATGGCATAGAAGAATGGCGCATGTGAACTTCAAGACCATTAACAAACTCTCAAAAATAGGTCTTGTTGAAGGACTTCCCACCAAAGTCTTCACAAATGATCACAATTGTGTCGCTTGCAACAAAGGAAAACAACACAGAGCTTCTTACAAAGCTATCAATGCTATGAGCATCATTACTGAACCTCTTCAGTTGCTTCACATGGATCTGTTTGGTCCAACTCAAGTCAGAAGCATTGATCATAAGTTCTTCTGTTTGGTAATCACTGATGGCTTTAGCAGATTTTGTTGGGTTTTCTTTCTCAGAACCAAAGATGAAACATCTCAAGTGCTGACTGAATTCATCACTCTTGTTGAAAATCAGTTGAACAAAAAGGTTAAAGGTATTAGGTGTGATAATGGGACAGAGTTCAAAAATGCTATTCTTATAGAACTCTGTGGGTCAAAAGGCATAAAAAGGGACTATAGTAATCCAAGAACCCCACAACAAAATGGGGTGGCTGAAAGAAAGAATAGAACCTTAATAGAGGCTGCTAGATCCATGCTTTCAGACTCTAAGCTGCCCACCATGTTCTGGACTGA